>CAEGAF010127857.1:0-36733 GCA_903067075.1 Micropoecilia bifurca
TCTATCTATCTATCTATCTATCTATCTATCTATCTATCTATCTATCTATCTATCTATCTATCTATCTATCTATCTATACATCCATCTAATGTTGAATTAATACTTTTACATAAATATATCAATCTATAAAAACCCCGCAAACAGCTTTGCAGTTTAAACAAAACTCTGGAGCTTTAACAGCAATAAATTAGTAAAACCAATAAAGCAGTGTGAGAAAACACTGAACCTGTGCCTGGTTTTGACCCAATACTTTTGACTCAAGTGAATGACGTCTTGTCATGTCATCATCTTGTTTCCTGTGTACGTCTGTGTGAATAATCCTAACGTCCAGTTTGGCTTCAGGTGGAGTGAACAGCTTAAAACCATGACAGTGGAAACTCCAGCAGGTCAGGGCTGCTGCTGCCACAGCTAACAACAGCCCATAAGCTACCAGTCATCTGTAGGTAGGCAGTGTTTGTTGGCGTTCTGAACACACGTGCTACAGGGGAGCCACGTTTCACTGAGCTAAGTGGGTTTTCCTGAGAGTCCCTGACACATTAGTGTGTACATTGTGTTCACACGCACGCACGCACACACGCAACCACGCACCCACACACCCCCCCACACACACACACACACACACACACACACACACACACACCCACACCCACACCCACACACACACACAATTTATGAATCACTCGCATCCCCTCCACCCTCCTACTAATACACAACAAATGTTCAGAGCTTTAATACGGACTATGTCAGTATTAAGAGGTGTGTCCCAGTCTGTCTCTGGTGAATGTGTGATGAGTCGGTAGGAGCTTTAATTCAGGTGTTAAGCACTTAAAAATGATTGACAGTTTTCACTTTAATGTGACTCTATAACAAAATATAACTCAACAACTCTCATGAGAGTCTTTAGCTCCTTTTAAAACATCTTAGAAAAAGCAGTGAGTGCAATTAGAGATTCACGTTACAGAAAGATTAAACAACAATGAAACAGCGATTATCAAAGAATGTGCAACACATATGCATATTGAAGCTTGGATACTTCCTTACACCAACAATAAAATATTGGAAAAAAATCCCCTGAAAAACTAGAACAACCATTAAAGGTAAATTATGCAACTGAGACTCTTTAAACACCCTGATTTATTTTATGAAAATAACTAAGAAATAGAAGCATATATTCTTTTGGATTTCATATATTTGTTATCTTTTTTGTTCAAATGCAATTTTTCTTCCTTATTTTATGGCGACCAAAGTCATGCCAACATGCCTTTGAGACTTATTTATGCAGCTATTTATTCATAGTTTTATAGTACTTACAAAGAGTTCAGGGATCGCAGACCCTGGAAGGCGTCTGAAGCTAATTCTGAGATCTGGTTGTTACTTAAATCTCTGCAAAAAAAAGGTGAATAAATAAAAACATAAACAAGAAAATTTAAATCATAATCAGTAGAATGAGAAAATATCAGATATGTGGCAGCGACATACAGTTTATGGTTAGTGCCGGACGGGGTGCAGCATAAGCGGCTCTTTTGATCTACTCACATTCTGCGTAGCTTCTTATAAGGAGAAAAGGCCCCAGCTGGGATCACCTTGATGGCGTTCTGCTCCAGTCGTCTATAACCAAACACACACAGACCATTGAGAGGAGACATTAAAATTCCCCCTATCACACACTTATCTATGCCGTATTGCAGGCCGCCGCTCCCTCCCGGGGCTCTGCTTGAGGGGAACGTTTCCAGATAAGGCGCTTTGATGACTGCGGAGTGGCGGTCTGTCACATGCCTCTGATCTTTCGCCCTCTTTAACGCGTTCGCAGAGAGACGGGCATCCAAGCACACAAGCAGACCAACACGTTTGACTATCTGGTCTGTGTTTTATCAAGTGCCAGTCGGACTGTCCATCAGTCGGTTCTAAACGAGCCAAAGTGTGAACGAAACAGAATGAAACTACAAAAAAAAAACAAAAAAACAAAAAACAGAGGGCATCTGACTATGACTCTCTCCTCTGAAGGCAACATAGGTTTCTGTAGACGATAATTACTTAGTATCAGTTAAACTTTCTTTTTCTGCATTTGCTGATCTTAATGATTTTGTCCACAAGTACAGCTTTAAATGTCTGATTTCACTCTGTGACAGTTCACATCACTTTTAGAACTACTTTAATTACTTCCGCCTACCCAGACAATTACAAGACTGAACTTTAAAACAAAATTTCTTTTTGCTACTTAGTTAAGATGTTCACCATCTCTTATTCTAAGACAAGGTAGTAATATAGCTCGTCCTGGAGCTCAGATTAATCTTTTTCCTGCTTCTTTCTCCCTCTTGCTGTTTCCTTAAGCAGGAATGCGCTGCATGACCAGGCATTCTCATTTCACAGATGTGTGCTTTTATTCCCCCCACAAAGACAAACAGCGGCAGTGAAACAAAAAGGTGGTGGAACACAAAGAAGGGATATTGAGGGACGCACAATGAAAGAGCAGGAGAAATATCACTGCACCTAGTGTGTCTGAATGAGCGCAGTGTGTGTGTGTGTGGGTGTGGAGTGCAGCAGATGTGTGTGCACTTTTATCTGCATGTCTTACATCTCAGTAATGGTTTCAGGCAGGTTGGTGGGTATTTCTGTCAGACCCTTTCCTCTGCAGTCCACAATGTTGTTACTGCAGGTGCAGGACTCTGGGCACTGTAACACACTGCAGGAGGAAGATGATGACGACTGATGACCTACACAGAGACAAGGAGGCACCATTATCCGTGGATAGAAGGTTATTATGTTTCATGCAAGTCCCAAAAGGGGGAAAAGATGCAGATGAATAAGGAGCACAGAGAGGAAAAACTGCCGCAAGTCCCAAAAAGTAAACAAAACAAAATGTGACCTCGTCTTTCTGGGGTGTCATTTTTAATCACAGTTTTCAAGTAAGGCCATGCAAAGCAGGAGGAAGACTTACCTTCTTCTGCATCTTGAGAAGCATGAGCAAAAAATAAAACAAAAAACAAAAGAGTAAAACGAAGCAAACAAGAAGAAGCAAAAGGTTTTCCGGTGTAAAAGAGCAAAACGAGGAAGAAGTGAAAGAGACGGTAAAACGGTGAGGCCAACCTACCTGTGCACACAAACTCCTTCTTCTGCACCTCAGCCACGTTGTGCCCCCGCAAGTGAGGAGGGGCCATGCACTGTGTGTACAAGCCCAGGCGGGGGCGCTGTCGTAGCCACTCAGACAACCAGGCCACATGACAGTCGCACTGCAAGTTGTTGGAGTGAAGGCGGCTGGGAAGAGGTAAGGAAGAGAGGAGAGCAGCGAAGAGACGGGGAGGGGACAGGCGATCACAGGATGGAGAGAGGAGAAATAAAAGGTGTGACGGGATACAAAAAATAATATAAATGTGCACAGATGAGAGGAATCTCTTCAAATCGTAAGCTGGGTTCTTACAAAGTCCTGAGCTTCGGCATGTGGTTGAAACTGGCCACAGACAGCCGGCTGATGTTGTTGTTGTTCAGAGTGCTAAAGAGACAAGAGGAGAAAACACAACATACTCATGGACATGAGATCTAGAACGCAGAGACATGGCAGAATCCTCACAGCAAAACACATTTTCATTCCCGTTGTTTAGGAGGCAGTTCAGGAACTCTCCAGATCATCATCACCTCTGCAAAACAATGACTTTATAAACTTAATTAACAAAAATTAAGTAATCAAGTCAAACATAGGTAAGTGGACACTATGTTTTAACTCAGGTCTTATTTCTTCATCTGCTGCTTTCAAACAACTGGAATTTAATGCAGCCATTCAAAATGATCGTGACCCAGCAGCTCTCCAGGCTTTCTGAATGTCTCCCAAAGTTTTTCTTTAAGCAACAACTGCTTTTTCACTCAGTTTTACCCCCTGTGTCACAGATAATAAGACTCCAGAAGTGGACAATTAAGAGTAAGAGAATAAATAGCAGACAGTCGTTATCTTGTAATTATTATGACAGAAGAAATAGAAAATATTTGATAAACCAAATCTGGTTCTTCGAAATATTGCAATCTTTGTCTTGACATTCACAAGAAAAAGGCTAACTTCTTTAAATGTGGCGGCGCATTAATGCAACAGCCGAGACAATAGGACATTGTTTCTGTCCAGGGGCTGCAGAGGCTCTGCAGTGTTCAAAAGGTCAACGAGAACATTAGTTGTTCCGTATCTCTGTGTCTTTGCTGCTTATTCATCAAAATACCTCTGCTGTTTTCTGTAAGGAATAAATAGAAATTGAAACAAATACTAAAAAAAAAGGTAAGCTGACTCAACAAGCAGGTACTCACAGCACTTCCAGGTCACGTAACGCTCTGAAAGCTCCATCTTCAATGCAGCTAATGTGGTTGTAGTCCAACTGTCTGCAAATACACAGAGAGAGAGAGATAAGACACAAAGTCCAGAAAAGAGCGGAACAAATAGAGACGTCTTAGCAACTGTGATGTCTACGAGTATAAACAAAAACAGACTTTTCCTCTCGTCTTCTTTCTGAGCTCTCACTGGTTCTAATGTCATTGTCTTTGCCCCATTCATGTTTCTTGCTCTTTTTAATATGACATTTAGTTTGTAGGTAGCTGACTTTCTGCCTCTCTCTCTCTATCTCTCTCTGCTCACAAAAGCTTTGCTGAAACAATTTAATTAAGACACAGTGATGGTAAATCATGTGCTGTCACTGGTATTCTGACGCACATACATAATTCCCTGTCCTTTTATAATAATTGCAGGGCATTTAAAAAAATAAATAAAATCTGATCGGGTGATTAAAAAACCAAGGAAGTAGTGAATTGGTGGATGAATCAATTATAGAAGAACTGCTGTGCAATGAGTGAAAAAAAAATGATCATGACTATGAGTGAATGCAAAACAAAGACGGAAAACAGCAAAATGCCAGCGAGGCAACACGCACACACACACCGACACAGCTGCTGACACACAGCAGGTGCCAGTCAATACGGCAAGCAGGAGGCACATGACATTTAACACAATGAAATATTGATGCGCGGCCGAGCGAGCGCTCAGCACATTAGCAGACGTAGTGAGGAGGAAGGTGCAGATGTGCACAGATGCATGCACAGGGAGCATGATGTTGGTGGAGTAACACTTACAGGTTCTTGATTTCCACAGCTCCTCTGAATGCTTTTCTTGGAATTCCCTGGATCTGGTTTTCACTCAGGTCACTGGACAAAGACAAAGAGAGGAGAAAGGAGGGAGTGGTGGGGAGGATGTGGGGGGGGGGGGGAGGTTTCGGTGAAATGATTTGGCAGGGAGCTAAGTCAAGCTGTCACAGAGCCACTTGCTTTGAAGCACAAGCACTTGATGTAATCACCAAAATGCAGCAGGGGAACTTCAGAGCCAGACAGATCATTGGCAAAATTGAGGTCGTTCCGCAGAGACCCCTCACTCCACAAACTACAGTCATCTGTCTCTGTTTATCTCACAGTGTCCATGTCTCTACAGCCAGCTGCTACTCAACTGTGCACTTTTAGCAGTGAGAGGCAGGTAGAGGAGGCTTTAAATCCAGCCTGTAGGGGGCACTGCTGCCCTCCACATCCCTCGCAGGCTCCTGCTTCTTTTCTGATCGCTAACTTTCCCCGCCGTTTCCCCTCCCCTGCTTTTAAGGAGCAAGTGATGAATGTGAGCGTGTGTGACCAGGAGCGTTAGGGTTTACACAGATTTAATTTTCAGCCACTTTAACTAAGATGCAGCCTGCATGATTCAGAACATGCATTTACACTCAGAAACAGGTGTCTTAGACTAAAACAACCGCACTGCAATCAGTGGCCTGGATTGTTTTAGAAACGTGTTCTAATTCTTATATACAAAACAGCTCAGTATCAGTTTGATTCAATCCAGTAAGTGTTTCATAACCACATTTTAAGAGCTGCTACAAATCCCCATTTGAACTGAGGTCTGGACTTTGACTGAGCCATTGTAACAGCTTATCTTCGGTGTTGCTGTCCAGCTGGACGTTCAACCTTGGACTCGTTCTTGAGTCTTTTTCAGCCTCCAACAGGTTTCCTTTCAGAAAACCTGTTGTTTTCTGAAAGGAAAACAACAGGTTTTGAAAATGGATGCAGCCTCATCCATTTTCCCATAAACACTCTCTAGCATCGTTGCTCCTTTTTGGGGCTAAACTTAGCATGACACTGCCAGAACCGTGTTCAAGCAACCACACTTGAGATGTTATTGAATGCTGAGGGAAAACAGGGCAATGGGGCTGAGATCCAGAGAAACAGCAATGTATTACAGGACGTCACTTCAAAGCACAAAAACAAATCACGTTCTGCTAAGATTACATTTAAACATGTCTTGATTGTGTGTCTCTGATATTATTCAGTCATCTCCTGACAGACCACCTGACCTTTCACCGTTGACCTTCCGGCTCTTGACCTCGTCTGTGACCTCCAACAATGGTAATCGGCTACCAGCTAATGCCCGTTCACATTCCTCAGATTCCAAACTTTGCGGTCAGTTAATCAGCACTGCAGGTATTGTCCCCCTGCCTCCTCCGCTCTCCACCTGCTGCTGCAAACTTTATTTGAAGTGGCAATTTTGTGTGAAGAATAAAGACAAAAAAATAGTGGAAAAAAAATAATTCTCTCTGCTTCAACTTTTTAGAGAAAACTGAATACTTTCATAGGCTCTAAGACTGCAGAAGGTTTGACTTAAAGTGGAAACATCTGGAACCAAAAATGAAATGTAAAAAAAAAATAAAAAGCTCTGAAAACTTTTGAGGCAGTCTTACAGTCTTGGTGCAACCGAGGAGGACTAAAAGGAAGTGAACTCAGCGAAAGTTAAATATGAATGCTTCACCTGAATACTGAACTATATGCATTAAAGATTTTCAAATCTGTGCATTTCAGAACAGCGTTTTCTGTGTCTATCCTCAGTTATTGTAAACTGAAATTCCAAAGACTATTCCAGGGGTTAGAAAAACATGTATTGGAACTCCTGCTAAATGTTGTGGAGAAGAGATTAAAGTAATCAAAAAAAGATTCTTAACTTTCAGACTGACATTAACGCAGAGGTGCTTTCAGAGAGTTTTGTAAAAAGGGAGTAGATCAGCACAGCACAGTTTAACTTTTGGTTAAACTTACAGACTCTCCGGAGTTTTATTTTGCTACATTAATGTTTAAGCCATTTTAAAAATCTTTATATTGGTATCTCATATTTTAAAAGCTAAAGTATTTTCCCCCATGACTTTTTGTCCCCCCTTTTTGTCATTCCTAAATGTTCTAAATCATCAAACCAATTTTCTTATCAGACAAATGTAAGTTAAGGAAATTAAAAAACGGTTTTCAAGCATGTGTTTTTTTCATCAAGGTAAAAAAAAACATCTTTCCAAATGAATCTGGCCTTTAGTAAAAATGTAATTAGCTCCCTAATAATAACCGGTGGTGCCATCAAGCATTTGCATTAACTGGTAATGAGTCATGATTTTTTTAGCCCATTCCTGTTTGAATAATTGTCTTAATTCAGCCACATTGGAGGATTTTTGACCATTAAGGTAATGGCACATCATCTTTATTGAAGTCCAGGCTTTGACTAGTTCTGCTCCACAATGTTAATTTCTTTTTAATAAATGCCACAGTTCACTCAACACAGTCCGTTCCACTCTTAGATCCATGAATGAAAAACAGTCATACTCCCTTTACAACCATCAACCCAAAACTAACAAGCTCACCGCACATGACACTACATGTATACAACTCGTCTATTCAGCTTCCTCTCTGATACATTATCAAAAACAGGTTTTAGTCTCTAACAGGAGTTATGGTTGCGTGAAAGTCTTGCCATAGGAACTTTGTTCACAAGCACATTTCTCTTTAAAATACACAGTTCACTGCTGTTGAGTGTTGCAATGTAGGAATAATAAATACAATTAACCTCTGACAGGCTTAATCACAATGTTGGCGTTCCTAAATGAACGGTCTGAACAGTAATTCAAGCCACCCTCCTGCACTTTAAGATGTGAGTATAATTTACTACAGACTTCAGGCCATTTTTAACCCGTTTGACTCTTTTGTTAAATAATCAAAAAGAGTAGCTATGTTTTTTTATCTCAGTTTTTTCCAAGTATATTTGAATATATTTATATTTACTGACACTGTCAACATGTGATGCAATAAATGACAAATGTGTCCATGCAGAAGATGTCCCTCAGGCCTTATGGACTTGATTTGTCTTCCTCCTCTTAATGGCAAATCATAAACCAGAAGACAAAGTTCTGTGGTCACAAACACAGATTTCTGCTGTCCCTGTGATGTCTGAAATCAGAGAAGCAGCACATCCACATGCCAACACACAGGTTCTCATGCACAAAGCCAATCTTCAGAGTGGCAGTGTATTCACTTCCTGAGGAGCTGCAGAAGGCCAACCTAAGCCCCTTTCATCACCGAGACCACCGCAGTTGGAGAGCGAATACCAGGTTTCACCCCAACTAGGAAATTGACTTCTCATGGACTTAAGGGAGGATTTTCTACCTCCAAGACACCTGATTCTGTTTTATCTTGTTAAATGTCCAACCCACTGCTGTCTTCCTCTTTTCTTCTTCAGCTTCCTCTCCTTTAACCTCTTCCTTTTCATCAGAACCCCACTGCTTTTCTCCCAAAATAGGTTTGTTTTTGGACTTCCCCAAGATTTAACCCCTCACCTCTGCTTCTGTGCCTTCACTGGGCGGCTGGCTTTATTAAAAGAGGCTCCAGCTGAGTCCCAGAATGCATGAGTGTGTGTTTGAGAGGGGGCAAAGGTATTGAGGCCACACAGGAACTACTTCAGCCTACTAAGTTAAAAACTCCCTCAAAGTGGCGCGTCCTCGTTCGGAAGCTACGTTAAATTGAACCCAGTGGCAGCCGACAATCTATGCTCACCATGGGAGGTGAGAAAACATTTTTATAGATGCAGACTGCTTAGCTGCACTCTGATTATGCACAACATTCAATGCCAAAGATTACATTTTTATCCAGTTTTGGACAAATCCTGTCTCAACCTACACCCTTAGCAAGGCTAAAAACAAAACAGTTCTCTCTAGTGTTACTAGATGTATTTAATTTGAGATCTTATAACGCAATGGGAAACACCCTTAAAGGTAAAAGACATTAGAAACCAAATGGGTCTTATTAAGGGGCATTGGAGAAATACAAATGTGCTCCAAAGGTTCTAAAAACCAGATTCTGTCCTTTCCCGTTTATGATTATGAACTACCCTGTGATTTATACATAAATATAATAGTGCTATCTATCTACACGTATTCATATAGATATGAGTCTATAAATATATTTGTGTTTGCAAGTTGGAAGACCGTGAACACTTTTCCAATCCCTTCCACAAGCATAAGAACCACTTTGGATTAAAGTGACCTGATCCAGTATAACAGCAGTTTTCACTTTCTCTTGCCTGACACAAAGCATTACTGAAAGCCAGAGTTTACTCAGCAGAGGTGAAAAGAGGAGCAGTCAATCAAAGGAAACCTCAGGCTGAGGTTAAAGCGATTACACACACTCTTCGTGTCCACTCTGACCAGGTGTTGCTGCGCCGCTAAATGGAGTTGGCTTTTATTTAGGGATTTTCAGGAAGAAATGTGTCTTTAAAATAGTCAACAAAAAAAGCTATTTTGGGATTTTAAACTTATGTGGTTAAGTTTTCCGTGCCCTCCTCTCCCTCCTCTCTCTGTGTTTTTCTCACCTCTGGTGGCCAAAGATGTGAGTGTGTGTATGTGTGTGCCTGATAGAGTCAGGTCTCCAGTGTTAAGAGCTTAGTGCTGATTTTCTAAAGAGTCCTTTTTGGAGTGAGAGGGGCTTTTGACACCCTTCGTGTCTAAGAAGACCTGGCCATGAAAGAGCTGCACTCAATTCTCACACATGGACCCTTTGTCCCTCCACCCTGTTCTTTCACTCTCACCCTGGACACACACACACAAACTCAGACACACACACTGTTGCTCACTGTTGTACAGTTTCTGAATCTCTTTTGTATGGGAATTACTGCCACGAGATTCTTCCCAGGTCGGCCAATCTGCGGGCTCCCGTGGAAGTGCAAGTGCATGTGTGGCAGGGTACGGTGCTGGCAAAGCAGTAAATTAATCATCTTGTTTAAATCCCATTTGGAGAACTTAATCCTATTAAGTATACAAATGTGTGAATGGGCGAAGATAAAGCTGGAAGAAGCGGAAAGGGAAAATGGGGGGGAAATGGCACGGAGAGTGAGGAACAGGTGGTCAGAGTGAGGGAAAAATGAAGGTACGAGATGAGGCGGATGCTGGAGCGAGCAGTGAGAGCGGCAAGACGATAGCGTGGCAGTGAGCTTGTTTGTGTGTGAATCCTGCAGCTAATTCAGGCTGCAGTGCCATTAGTGGACCCCCAAAGATCACACTTCTGTGAGCAATTAGAAGCAGAAAGACTCCCAAAGAAAGAGGAGAGTGGAAAAGCGACTTCCTGGAGACAATGCAGAGAGCTAAACGCGCAGGGCTGGGACCGGCACCTGGGAACGTCAGGGAATACACTGGCTGTGTAATTGTGTGATGGCGAAGCATGACTTCTGCGGATTAAACCATAAGTGCACTCGGGTCCTGGGAGGTTACAGCCTGCAGGATTCACCGTCGTGATAAAAAATACAACTCGACAGTTTTTTTTTTTTGTATTTTTGTTATCCTGACTTTGCTCCCTCCGGGCTCCTCTGCTCAAGCGTTTACTTCGGACCGCTCTCCTCTAAACTAATATTGACTTTGCTTGTGAATGACAGATCTGCAGTCTCCCTCTGCCTCTCGCCCCCATCTCATTGTCTGTTTCCCGCATTCAACATCACGCCTCACACACATACTTTAAATGCCAGGTAACGTGGTTGCTATGGCAACCTGACCGGGGTGGACACCGAGAGGACATTTTGACTTGACAGAGTGGATGTCCCCCGAGCGTTTGAGCGTCTGGTGGCCATAGGCAACATGAAAGATAAGTGTGTGTGTGAGAAAGAGAGAGGATTTGTCTTTTTGAGTTTGTCACATTACAAAGTTTAGTAATTTTCTGTAAAGAGTTTGCATTTTGAGGAAATCATTATTTTTATTTATCTATGATTAAAAAAAATGAAAGTATATTTAAATTCCCTTCCTGTAACGTTCTGCAGCATGAATGTGACTTTTCATAAGGCTCAGTTAGAAAAGAGAAACAGACTTTGCCATTATTTGAGAACATTTAAATATCCAGTAATAATGGGCAGGTTTCCATGGATATGAACACCTTCAGCTGAAGTTGGTGCTGTAATATGTGGAGTCTGACTAGCTGTTACTCTTCCACTATCTGAGGCTTTAATCGCTTTTCTACAGCCTCACAGCGACATGACATCTGTCACCTGCATATAAAATTATTATTACTGATAAAACACAAATCACCTCAGACTAGCACCATGAGTTGGTTGGAATAATTTCTAAACAACAGTTGCTTTTATTCGGTTGTCTTTGTGACTTTGAGTGATAACATGGCAGCTATTTGCTGAAAGTAAAAAGCAGCAGACCGGCTCTTGTGAAAGTCTAGACTTTAGCATTTCATAACATCATATCGCTCCTTTGTGTGACTGATGTCTTGAGAGAATTGTGATGTAAGGAAAGTATCGCTTTCAAATTCATACCTGCGCTTGAGGTGTACAAGAATCACTGCAGTTACCCATTTAATCTGCACATGGTAGCAGAAGAAAATCTACAAAAGCGGTGCAGTAAGACGACTTTACCTCTACAGTTGGACTTATAAAGGTTGATTTTTGTAAATATTCTCTTTCTTAATTTAAATCATGTTAGTAGACATGAACCAGCTTTAGGTTATGTTGGATTATGCTGTGATTCCTCCTGTGTGGTAAGGACCAATCATGCCTTGTGAGTGAAAGTAGAAAAACAGAGATGTGCCTCAAACGTCCTTCTAACCGATTGTGTGCCAGCGTTTCTGTAAGGAGACACCATTCCTGACTACATTTGGAATAAGTTTGATAATTTCTTCACTTTTCTGCAAACTCGCAGCAACAAGTTATTTTTCTACAAGAAAATAATTATTATAGACATGTTTAGAAAAATCCATCATTTACCAGAAACTGAAAATAAACATAAATGTTGACTTGCTCTTGCGTATACAGTGTAAAAGCTACCATTATGCAGCACAGCTAGTTGATGTAAGATGTTAGAAAAGCAGCAGGTTGAAACTTGAAAATCCGTAAGATTGTTTATTGTTTACTTTTTTATATATATATTTTGGCAAAGACAGGTACCAGTGAATGTGTTGAGTAGAGTCCATACAAACTTTTGATTTTGAGACTATAACCTGAAGAATGTAAATCAAAAAAACAACTCTTTGTTGGAGACATACTCATTAGAAATCTTTAATTTTAGTTAGTTTGTGCCAATTGTAACTTTACTAAATCTGATAAGTGATATAAGCACTCTTTTATTCCCCTACCTTGCCTGGTATTTTCTGTGTTTTTTGTGGCAGAACAGGTCTTTTCTGTACAAGTAAGAGAAAACATTGTTGCCTCCAAGCAGTCAGCTAACTGGCAGTCCACAGCCACATGTGCACCGAGTTGTTCTGTGCTCCAAACAGCCAAAGAAAACCTTAGTAACCCCAGGAACTTGTATGGCATTTTAAAATCAAGATGTTTGAAAGAAAAATGTTGTGGTTTTAAAGCTGTAATTATTAAAACCTTGATAACGTTAACCGGCCCGTGCCTCCCTGGTAACATAACACAGCTGAAATGAAACAAATTTGACACTTTTTCTTTGTGTGTGTGTGTGTGTGTGTGTGTGTGTGTGTGTGCGTGTGTGTGTGTGTGCATGTGTAAAAGCCAGGCTGGCTGCACGGCTCTCCAGCCCAGGAACAGATTAGTCAGTGACCTGAGGCTATGACATCATCTGAAATGTTTACACACATAATTATACATAAGTGAGAAATACATGTGCTGTAAAAAGCCACATACACATAGGCATAGACGCCACACAGAGGGAAAACTGACAGGGGTTTTCAGTAATACAGTAATTGCATATGAGGACATTTAAGCAGCACTTGGTAATTGGGACCATCCGATGATGGTCCTTAAATTTAACGCTGCCTCAACAGAAAATTCAGCTAAACTATGCACCTGTGATGTTTAGTAACGCCAATGATTATTTATCTAAACATGAAAACATGGTTGCTCTTTTTTTTAAAACAAATAGCAAACCACATACCAAATTGCATGTAACCAGACAAAACTGACACACCGGCTCTTTAAAATGAATAAATACAATTTAAGGGTAAGAATAAAACAGTGTGCTGACCTGCACAGGTTTGGTACATGCATGTTATGTCTGTGTCATAGCACATTTTTCTCAACAAAGCAATACAAAGTGCTAGCTATCTAATTTGGTTTAAGTAATGGAGACGTCCCAGTTTTTTTAAAGCAACAAAAACACACAAAATTTGTCAAGTTATTGTGTTTTTTCAGGATTCACTCAGCTGACTGAGCAAATTTATCAAGAGCTAAACTAGGGCTGGACAATAAATCAATATCAATATATATTGTGATAAACATGTAATCAATATCGGTTGATAATAAATCTGATTGAATATTCAATATTCAATATATAAAACATTCCCAGAACTCTGATCCAGAACCGCACAGCATTCTGGGGGATGTAGGCAGAGGATTGGCTTTAGCCACTCAATCTCTCACAGCCAGTTAAGCAAGTTAAATCCCTTTTTGTTTACCCAGGAACAACTTGTTGAGTAACTTGCACAGTAGCACAGTAGCTTCATAACTGCTTAAAAAAACAGCATGGAGTGAAAGTTAAAAGATAAAAGGTGATGTTGCTGTTTGGTATGTTTAAAACAAAAAACGAATCAATAATTATCATTATCGACTGTTATGCTTATATTGTGATCGTCCAGCCCAGAGGTAAACCATAACATGTCCTGCAGAGTCTTACATGAAGTCATATCTATGTGTCGCCTAGAAATAGCATTTACATCGTTGACAGCAGGCTCCCAAATAAAGATCATGGAGATTCGACCGTTTTTGGAGCAATGGGTGGACCTAAGTTTGTCAGATTCCTTGCAGATTCCCTGTGGCGCTAAGGCAGAATTTGTTTTGCAGCACAAAGCAAATGAATGGAATAATTTCATCTCAGATTACCTCTTACCCACCACTGACTCGTCTCAAGAACATTTAACCTCTTTCCTGCTTCCCCTCAGAGCTCTTCGCTTTCATTCTCACAACTGCTTTTTTATGTCTTACCTATTTTTGCTCCCTCTCTTCTATATCCTCTCCTCCCTCTGCCGCCCTCTTTTTGCCCTGCTCCCTGGGTAATGAGTCTAATCCATCAGCCAGACAGTATTAATCGTATTCCGATAGCCGTGTGTTCACTTGCGGCTCTCTGCTGTCTCCGTCTCTACGAGTCAATAACCCCCGCTCTAACACCTACACACTCACTATGACATTTAGGTTGTGTGTTTCCGTGCGCAGATGTCTGTGTGCAAATTTTTAAACCAGCTCAGCACTGCAACTAAATTTATTGCAGTCTTTGTCTAGAAGAACGTCCAAAACACACACAAAATGTAGACACACACACACACCGCAGCTAAAATGACCACCGCTGGACATGGTGCCAGACCGCTCCATCACCACAAACTCTCGGAGGCTGACATCATATCCTTTTCCTGTTTGCGTCTCATGTTGCGGTGTAATAATAAATAGAAAAGATTAATAGAAAATGACAGGGCTTAGACGTGTGACTGGGGCAATTTGTGTGGATTAATGTATTTGTGTGTGTTTGAGCGTGTCAGCCTGGATACTTTTCGGCAAAGGAGTTTTTTTTTTAATTTTAACCACATCTTTGACCTGATCTACCACAAACCCTGTGACCCAATAGTCTGAAATGAAAAGCAGTCTCCTCCCTTCTTCTCTGTCTCAGTCCCATTTTAGGCCGCAAAAACATCTAGAATAAATAATAAAAAAACATAAAACCACTAGATAATATGTCAATCTGGCGTCTAACTGTCCTTTGTGATTTCCAACCGTAGCCTCCCCTCATTTTTTTCTCATATAATTTGCTCCTTCCATCAGCTCCTCCACGGTTTTCCAAATCGCTCAATCATAGCATCACTTTTCTGAACGCATCAATCATTTCTTGCCATCCGTCTTCCTGCACTGCTGTCTGGTTGGACGACCTCAAGCGCGTAAATTTAAAGAGACAAATACGCAAGAAATGTGCATGCAAATTCCCATTCCTTCCACAGACTGCACGAGTTTAATAACGTGCTGTTAAAACTATTTTCTTAATGCATATTTATCGTGTGATTGAGAGCTGAGATGATGGTCTGTGGTCAGGGGAGAAATCAGCACCGAGGAGCAAAGTAAGCCCATTTGAGATGTGCACTACAAGCCGTTAATCCAATAGCTGTTGAAAGCCTATGAATGAATGAGAGTTTCTCTGTAAAAATTCTCAACAGCATTGTTCCTCAATTGTACCGATGACATTTCTTTAAACAGGTCTGAGCTGCTTGCACTCACATTAACAGCTGGTAGGCACAGCAGCAACAAGTCTTAAAGTGACAGTAAATGGCAGAACTTTCCAAAACGCTGAGCAGTTCGGAGCAAAAGCAACGAGCAAAAGCAAAGCATGATGTCATTGTTTGGGACGGACTCGAAATTTGTCAGTTTTCTGACTGTGTTTTATTGTGATGTAAAAAATGTATCCATCCATCCATTGTCTTTACACCCTTGATGGGAAGAGTAAACTGGTGCAATACCTGGATGTACAAATGTGAAAGAAGAAAATCATCATAAATAACAGAAGGGACTGAAAACATCATGCGTGTAATGAATCTACATGTTTTTCTTTATGAATGGAGTTACTGAAATAAGTAGACTAAAAGCTTCAGCGTAGTTGTAACACTGACCCACAGTTAAATTTACTTAATTTCATGCTGTGCACCTCAGAGATAATGTTTGCAGCAGTTAAAAATGAACTTTTTATGCACCAAAAGTGGTCGGTTTTCTTAGTAATTCCAATAAATGACTCAATTCTGTGATGTTTTTAATGCACTTAATGTCTCTATTTAGACTCATTTAAAATGTATGTTATATATGCCAACATGCATGACACAAGAATAAACATTCTGACTTTTTTCCACAGTATGTTCTAAGCAATGGCACATTTAAAGCGCTAAATGTAATAGTTACTGCAATATGAAATATGCATTTCAGTCTACGAAGACTTTGGTGTTAAATCTCACCACATATAGACTGATTGAAATGCCTGCAGCAGAGAGGAATAGATAAATGACCAAATGCCAGTTAGATGAAAAGGTTAATGTCACATATTTAATCTAAAACGAGTTGTGGTTTATCTGGCATTCTTTTTTTGCGTGCGTTGGAGTGTGAAAAAGAGCAGAGAAAAGATGAGGGCGATGTGTTACTCACCCTGGTTTCACGATTCACAGTTTACAAACCAGAACAGAAGAGAGGCTGTCCCTCACATACACACACATGCACACACCTAATTCAGCACTTTGTGCGGTTTAGTCTTTCCTGCCTCTTGTTTACACAGCAACATATTTTACCATTACTTTGAGCCCTCCTATGGGTGCAAGTGCAGACATGTATAATGATATTTTACGACATTCTACATGTTGAACCACATTGTTAATCCACATTTTAACATCTACATATGTTTATGTCAAAGATTAAATAAATATTGTTAACATTCAGTTCTATACTTTGATTAATATTTTCCAGCTTTGCCACAAATACTTTTTGTCCAGGTCCGGACTTTGACTAGACAATTCTAACACATGCTTCAGTCTAAAATAGATTAACTGTAGCTCTGGTTGTATGCTTGGAGTTATTGTCCTGGTGAAAGTTTAATCTCCATCACAGTCCCAAGCCTTCGGAGGCTGTATCAGATTTTCTGTATCAGTGGGAATCCCAGAAGTCCATAAAATGTGTCCACCCTTGATTCATGAACCTAAATGTTACAGTAGATGCCTCTAGCAGCCAACAGCAGTCAGGGATGCTGCTTTTTTAAGAGAAGCCAAGCATGCGACTCTGCGTCAGAGCAGAGCGTGAATTCCTCACTTTGGACATATATAGGGGCAACATCAGCAGGGATGAAGTTAGCTACAAAGCTGGACGGCTTACTGAGAATGGAGCTACAGAAAAAGTGTCTGATGTCTCTGTCCGTTTCCTTCAGCTGCACACTGTTGTGGGAAGCAACAAGTAGCAGCTTTGATCCTCAAAGGAACGATCACCTGCTTGTTGGCCACAATTTGGAGCCTGAACCAAGAGAAATTAAAACCTAATCAAAGAAGCGTGAATCATTTTTAGTCTTAGTAATTGGTAAGCAGTAACCATGAGGAAGATGAAGGGAAAGTTCAAGTCTTCAAAATGATGGGTTAAAATGTCAGCATTGCTTTGAGCTTTTCAGCTGCTCTGTAATTTCCAGTCTCACCAGTAAAGTAAAATCCAACAAGTCACTGGACCTTCCAGTAAGACTCCAGGTGAAATTTTATCCTTAGACTGGTCAGAAAGTGGAACCGACAACACAGCAAGTTTGACCTGAGGTAAGTGTTCAACCGGTGACCCGACAGGATTTTTTTCGTTCAGCTTCTGGTTCTATTTGTACAACAATGGCATGAAAAGTAACTTGTCATTCAGTGTTGTCAAACGTAAAATGACAAATCTTATCTGTCAAACGTATTTATGAATAACTTAGGAGGACCACCTTTGTGTAGCAATCACAAACTGATGGATTCTGTACTAAGTGACCACGGCAGGCAGGTGGTTCATGTTATTTAGTGGTATCAGTCAGACTAGAGGGGGGTGAATGCAAATACACTTTACAAGTTTTAGATTTTTACTAAGAAAACAACTGGAAAAGTGTCCCGTTCTTCCACGTCACAATTATGCACTACTTGTGTTGGTTTGTCACACACAACCTAAGCAAGGCCTCGATTTCTGCAGAGCTGCAGCTCCTATGGGCAACATCCAAACCACTCATATTTCTGCTCTATGTCTCCTTTTTTATGATGTTTCAGTCCTTCAGAGCTACAGTCAGTTTTCCAATAAAACCTCTGCTGTGTAATTTTCCTCATCTGACATGTTTCTCTTGATTTGGTTGAGGACAACAACTTGAACCTCACCAGTAGATTTTGTTCCCTAAAACTATCGAAAGGAGCATTTGGTCGATGTTGTTCACTACAGTTTTAGATTGTACAAGCACATGAAATAAGCGTGCGGCTCTACGGTGGAGCCGGAGCCGAGGTATATCCTGTTTCTCCCTTCAGGCGCTATCACCATGTGTGTCACTATCTTTGTGCACTGTGTGTACGTTAGAAACGGAAAGTGTTTCCTCCCCCGAGGCCTTTCGCTGTGTGAAAATGAACCTCTCGTCAATCGTCTACTCTAGGCTGTTTAGGGAAATGAGGGATTCTTCCGTCGGCTGTATGGGGGCGACAAGCCTGCTGCCGTTTGCAGCGTCTGACCCAACACCTGCACAACGCTTTTAGACCAGAAGGGGAGGACGCCAGAGAGCGAGGACAAAAAAGGTGCAAGAACAACATTTGTGGCTATCAGAAAGAAAATCCGAGAGCTTTTTCAAACAAGCTGGCAGAACGGCATAGTTCTTTTCTTTTATCTCAACTCCACCTCCTCCTTTTCTGCTTAGATCCAAATCTATTCAAGATGCCTCCAGAAACCCTCCCATCTCCCCACTTAATTTCCCCCCAAACTTCCTATTTGCCAGCTCCTGGCAATTGCTGGCTCGCTGAGATATTCCTCTTCAAATAGTTTCTCTCCGTCAATGTTGTCTTTCTTTCTTTCACCACGGCCGAGGCTTGGGTCACACACACTTGTCACTCTGGACCAGCTGTCATGCACCATCTGTCCACTGTCCGCTCAGCACACACTCCCCATTTACGCACATATACGCACACACCCTGTTGCTAAAATGTGGCGGATACTGGCAAAGATCCTGCAGCCAAAAACAATTTACGCTTATTGTCTTTGTCAAAAATAAATACGGCCTCTGGGATTAACAAAAAGATGTAGAGAGAAATGGATAACAATCAAGAGAAGAAAGAATAAGGACAAAGGAAAAGAAGAAGAAAAAAGTAAAGGATATAGAGTTTTTTAAATGTTTGAGTATGATTTCAACCTAAACAGTGCATGCGTTGGAGCAGGCAACGCTGCGGTGTGCGTGTGTACAGCATTCCTTTGAGCAGTGGGATGGAAAGACTGGCCATGAAAGCAAACAGTGTTGGCAATTAAGTCGCCTGGACAGCAGCCAGGCAACACACATGCATGCACATGTAAAAATACGAACGCTTCCACAAAGAAATGTCACAAACGATCAGAATATTTCAGCGCACGGACCGCTTTAGGAACAGATTCTGAACCTGTTTGTTGGAAAAACACTGACTAGTTACATGGCATTAAAAAGCTTTTTGTTTTTCAAAGTTTGACATGGTGGATTTAATACACCAGTCAGCTATGATTATGCTCCACATGTAGACAAAAAAAAACTTTGTCTACATGTAAACACAGAAATATAAATGCGATGGGATAATCTGTGGTGCTCACTGTATGTAGTCTCATTTACATTGTGTGATTAGGAACAATTTAGAATGGCTTTGCTTCTGCTCTTCCAATTTCTATCACATTATAGGCATAATATCATGTCCGTTTGGCCATTTTTGTTAGTTTTCAAATGAAAAAAGATTATCATTTTAATATTCATAAGTTGTATATTTTAAATAGTTTGATGATTTAATAATTTAATAAACCTTTTTTGCTTAGTTCCTTTGGTTCAGTCATTTATTTGTGCTATTCTGTTAAATCAAAATTAGAAGACAAAACAATATTCTTAACCTGAGCTTATTCATGAAGTTGGTCTTGACTGGATACATGTAACACATTTAGCATTTCACCAAGAATATTGTTTTTGATGACTGGCATAATAAGAGAATGGGGCACCTCAAGAGAAACTGCTCAAAAAGTTTGTTTTTTTTTTACAAATGGCTGCCATGGATATAAAATAAACTTATATCATTTTTTGCCGCCCTTGTTATCATTATTGTACTTGTTTGCCCTTTTGGCTAGTTTTACAGCGTTATGTAGGTTTAGACTTTATTACTTTCCCTGAAAACATAAACAGGTTGCAGTAAGGAGATAACTTCTTCTTGCCACTTATGAAGCTCAACACTCATCTGTCTTGAATTTGATACTCATTTGTCTTTCACAATTCAGAGCATTTTTGATTTGACGATAAACGTGCATCTGTGTCATGTTGTGTTTGTAGCAGTGTAGCATTGGATAAACAATTACAAACTTTTAAACACTAATCAAATTTGAAAGTAGTGTAAAGGTGAAGAAAACAATTTAGTCACTTGGATTTTCTCGTACTAAACAAATATGGTCGCTGATCATTTTTCTAGGATTAGGCAGATGCAAAAAACCCACAAAAACGAGTGGTATTGCTTTGGTAAAAACACAGTAAGGATGTGGTTTACAAAGGTTAATGTCAAAAATGAACAATTCAGATATGCTTGATTAAATCAATGTTACACTTTCAATTTAGATTGAGTTATTTCTCTTAGTTCACAGGCAGTTATTTTAAATTTCTCCATATCTCTTCAAAAAGTGCTTCATAAAAAAGAAAAAAAAAGTGTTTTTGAGCTCATAACTACAGGGACACTTGGCCCTCATGGAGATTCTGATCAGGCACATTTGGGCCAGCTGGGACTAGTTTGGATCTGCACATCAAATTTCCACAGAACAAGTTTAGACAGTTCAGTTCGCAAAGCTGCGGCTGGAGTCAGACCTGACTGATGCCACTGTTCCACTTACTGACCACAGCACAACATGAGCAGTTTGGTTTGAAATACGACCCGCCGCGCTACAACAGCCAGGATGAGGGTTCGGTCCCGTATATAGAGGACACATGTTGGTGAGGGCTTGACGAAAACAGAGCGAGCGTGGTTCTGTGCTGCATAAGAAACGACTGGACACATCGGAACACCTTTTGAAAGCTACCGCTGTTAACTAAATTAGATTCCCAGGCTCTCTCTGAGAGTGTGTGTGTTTGTGTGAGTGTGTGTGTTTGTGGGTGCAACAGGAGTGTTATATTAGTTGGTGATGCATTGAACAGCTGTGACACACATCCACCCACGCATCCCCACAAACACACACACAAGAATGTACATAAATATATATACACTCACACACACACACCAATCCACTTGCATACACATAAACTGATTAACATTTTGGAGCACTAAACTCTGGCCCTGACCTCTTGGAGACCAACTGACACGACGACTGTTTTTAAATGCGCAAGTATGTGTGTGTGCATTCACTAGTGAGTGAGAATACAAGTGTGCAGCAGCAGCAACCGCATTCAGCCTGTGTGTTTGTAATGGAAGAAGTAGACTGATGTAATGAGGCTGTTATAAGGGCGAAGCTTAATCCTGCTGAAGACAGACATAGACCTCTCACCCCTGCCTGCACACAAGTGTGTCTACGAACACATACACACAGTTTAGACTTTAATTTTTTCCTCATAAATCCCTCTTCTCTCCCCTTTCCTTCCTATTGTTTTTTGGATCAAGAATGATCTATTCTTTCCTTGCACCCTCTCCAATTGTATTGCTGTCTGCCTCTCCTCTTTAGTCTTCCTTTGTTCACTCTGTGTACTTCCTATAATCATCTGAACACAATTGTCTGATCATATTCCCTTCTTCGCTCTTTCGCCATATGTCTTCCCACCTTTCTGCACATATTTTCTTTTTCTCTGTCTTCACTTGAACCTTATACTCAACTTTTTTTTCTCTGCTTCCTGCCTTCTTTCATCCTGTTTCCCCCCCACTTACATTTCCTTTTTCTATATTTGTTTCCTGATAGGCCCTCATATGTGTTGCTGTTCTTTCAGCTTTGCTTTCCCTTTATTTCTTTGCAGAGATTGAAATCTTCATCTCAGTTTAATTATCACATGGCATCAGATGAACCCATAAGAAAAAAAAAATACTGTTTTTCAAAATGGCTAAAATATAAAATTTGATATATGTGGAAATTAAATCTGCAATACTTTCTTTCCAAAAATGGAAAGTAATGTTATGACTTGCAGATTGACAACATTTGTAGTTGCACTTTAAAGTTAGATAAAAAAGTCAATATGCAAGAATACAACACATCTCACGTATTTTTAAGTCTGTTTTTGCTTTATGCTTGCTTGAATTGGTTTGGGCCTTCTTTGTAAAAATAATCCCTTGTTCCTTCTCTATGCCTCTGGGACTCCTGCATGTGGTCACACCGAATACCAAAAAGAGCATGCATGCGATTTTTAAGTCCGCCACATTAGCAGCAGCAGTGAAATAGCACAAAAGGTACACACACAAACATGATCTAGCTTAAAAGAACAACTGTGGTCTCTGCTAAGCTGTCTTTTTTTATGAGCTCGATTTCTATTTTCTACCACAATTTACTGTATTGAGGTTGCCAAAACAGTATGTGGAAGGGGATTTCATATACGTAAATATGAGCAAAACTAAACTAAATCATAGTTGTTTGAGTAGTAAATGTTATTTGGTCACTGTTGAATGCAGCATTTGCCATGTTTGGATTTGCAGGATGCATAGGATCTTGAAGAGTCATAATAAAAAATGGCCCCCCAAAACCATAAAAGTGTAAAAAAAAAGGAGTAATATATTACTGTTATAATTACCAGTCTTCTTACAGAGAATGGTCTAGCTCACAAATTCAGATGCCTCTCTTGCTCCAGTTTAGTACATTTATTTTTCTCTCAGTGTGTTATATTATGGACCCGTTTTTAGATTCATAATGGCGATGAAGATAATCATCAATTACCTATGGAGGGTAGTGGAAGGCTTTCTGAAAGGAAGCAGTATAGCCAAATACTGACGAGTGGATTGCCGAGCTTACAGAGTTTCGACAAGTGGAGCGCGTGGAGACAGGCGTCCTTTAGATGAGCATTGCTTAGTTGTGACCAGCAGCAAACAACATCAATGCTTTTTTCTACTGTATACTTGTATATTTGTCCAACACATAACGGGAGTCGTTATTCATATCTGCATACACAAATACATAAGGGGCTGCTGGTTGCTGACTGTCTCAACAGCAGAGTCCCCAAATCTGGTCAGACATACTTTTAGCAACATTAGTTAATATCCCACTGCCCATGTTGCAAACTGATGGGTCTGCAGTGAAATCTACATTCAGATTCAGTAGCAAATCTCTAATGCTTTTACGAGTTTACATTCTGGTCTGGTTTACATTCAAAGTCTATATGGAGGTGCGTTGAGGATGCGTCTGATGTGTCAGACATATCAAAATCGCTCTAGTCGTTGTTTTCTGTTGCCAGCCTATTTGTCGGACGGGTCAAATGGGTCAGACTCATCGGACGCGTTTGACGTACAATACCTAAAATGCTCCAAATGCTTCAAATCGCGCTGCGCTAGACGCTCAAAATGCACTGCGACAGGAACCTCAATGTGTCTCCACATGGACTTTGAATGTAAAGGTTCTTAGATCTGAAGGAAGATATTTGTCAATATTCTCAACAAAAGATTTAGTTCTTAATGTATATTCATCATGATCACCTTTATTAAAGACACAAACAAGTCCACACACACACACACACACACACACACACACACACACACACACACACACACACACACACACACACACACACACACACATAAAATTCAAAGAAAAGTAAATAATATAACTATGGCAGGCCCCAACTAGAAATCACGAATATAAATCGCAATTTAATATAAATGCTAAAACGCCAATGGTTCTATATTCTGGACCCGCTTTGTGTCATATCCATTAGTAACAGGAAGGTGTTATTTGTAGGATCAAATAATCTCCACATAAATGTATAAATCCAGATTCTTACTGCAGCATAAAAAGTGGAGACATCATCAATATAAATTCAATTAAAAAGCTGAATAAATTACATGTTAGGCTACTGGAAAATAACATCGATGTTCTTCTTACCATGTAGCATTAAGTTAGCCAGCCTGTTCCTTCCATACAGACTGGTGGTTCTGGTATATCAGTCCTAAAACCAACTGAGATATGCATTCAAAACCTTACTAAGAAAAGCCATTGAAATGCCTTTCTGATTTTATTTAATCTCACAAATTTGCTGATAAAACAAAAGTAGTTGGTTACTCGGCAACTGTTTATGAAAACTATTTGTGGTTTGATCAAGAAATGGAGCTTCAATATTTTATCAGCAAATATGAATAACACCGAATAACCTTGAGGAAATATAACACACAGAAGCGTTTTACTACTTTTAAAGACAGTTTAACTTCAGTAAAGTTTGGTTTAGACCAGTGGCTTCCAAATTCAGTCCTCAAAGACCAACATTGTGCGTATTTTAGTTTAGATACAGCTGGTTCAAATGATGATGAAGAGGAAACTGAACCATTTGAATCAACTGTGTTGGAGCAGAGACATATTTAAACTGACAGGACATTGGCCCTTGAGGGCTGACTTTGGACCAAACAATGCAAATAATTCATGGACACTATTTCAGTGTTTGATTGGCAGGTAGTCTACAGGAAGTGCAGAACAGTGCCTTTAAAAAAAGTACCTAATGACCACTTGTGCAAAGATTTACCAGAATTACATGCTTCCATCCAGCGTTGAGGACTTTCAAGGAAAATGCTGCAACTCTAACCACACCGGTTTTTACTCATTTTTCCAGTCACAGTTATCCTGGGAGTAGAGGACTGGAGATGTTGGTGTTGGGAAATCCTTTTATTTTATTTTATTTTTTTAACCACAGGGATCTAAGGAGGCCCTGGTGAGGCCATACAGAAGGCGTTAGAGCAGGCTGCCTGAGTAGAAAGAGAGCACTCTAAACACTGACAGGCAGCACTTGAGACAGGCTGGGGATTGAAGGAGTCCTGCTGAGCTATTGTTACCAGGTATGCAGGTTAACAAGACACAGCATCAGTCTTTAACTTCTATCTTCTACTTCGTCCTCTGTGTTCAGACTCGCTCTCACACAGACACATCCTTACACAAAATCTTCTATTAACATACTTTAGTGTTTCTGTTTATTTCTTGTATAGCTTTAGGAGAAATAGTGAAAATTAAATAAGAAAATGACAATAATTCACATTGAAGCGATATGATAATTACTCTTCTCAAATAATGACTTTTCTCCTTCTGACAAACTTTATTCCTCAGTCCGTAGCTCTTCTTTCCGCTTCGCACATCTCTTTTTGTCTTTTTATTTTCCTCCTGTCTCTGCTGTATACAAACATTTACAACTTTAGGTTATATCTTACAGTTTGTGCCCTCAGACAATACAGCTTATATAGTCTGTAAACAAAATCCTAAACACATAAAGCCTGAATTATATGTCTGAGGCATGAATATCATTGTGCCAGAAAGTCTGGCATACTACCAATTTCTTGCTACAATACAGCAAAATTACGCAAGAACAAAAAAACCCCATTAACCCCCGCATTATGCGTAATTTGGTCACCACATAGATCATGCAGCCATGTGGACTTTAATGTGCTGGAAAACATGAGCGCCAAATATTTCACATGCTCTGAATAAACTACATGGATGCCAACGTAGCGGATTTAACAAAACTGCAACTCAAATACGACAACACTGACCAACTGCTTAATCTTACTCTATGCTATGCTTTCGTCCCTAATGGAGAGAATTGAAACTTGACAGCATGAGCTGCTTGAGATTAATTGCTCAAGCGATAAGGAGCATTCAAATTTTAATTTCAGATTATCTTCTTAAAAATAAATTACACCTCGTCTCCGTCAGCTGCCTTTCCAAGTCAATGTCAAGGGAAAAGTGACAAAGCTTTATCATGAAGTTATGAATTCTACAGCCTTGATCCTAATAAACATCCACTATTCAGAACAATAATGCATCAGTGGCTCACATGTTTGATAGATGAGACAGAACTTTGTTTTGTAAAAAAATCACATTATTTTCAGTTGTAGATCTTCGTTACACATTTTTCAGAATATGATATTTGATCAGGAAACAGTTTAACAACAGTTTTATCTGTAAAGAATATCTATTAAGGACATAACTGGAATAACTGGAGACACAAATGATTAAACAAACACAAAATACATCTTTAACAGTTTTGATTACTATTCAGTTGTTAGTGATAATTCTGTTAGCATTGCTAACTGTAAAGCTAATCTCTGTTTGTGGGTGAGACATGGAGCAGCTGCTGTAGCAGGAAAGCTTAATTTACAATAACATTGCATCATTTACCTCTTTTGAGTACTCAGTCATGGTCTGTCATAGATTATACGTGATGATTTTTACATTTTGAGAACTAATAAAGGGTATTTTTGCAACTCGAAAATACACACAGAGGCTGCCACAGCAGCGCCAGCTGCACTAATGCCGTCAACTCGTAATAAGAGCCGTTATAAAAGTCTGAAAAAACCCCCACCATATTATGTGAAATTAACTTTTCTTTCCTTCAATCTCTTGTGCAAAACATAATGTCACCTCTGGTACCTTATAGTCAATAAGCATTTAATGCAAAAATACTTTTTTAATTACACTGCTACTGAAAGATTTGGTTGCTGGATGCAGCAAACTTTCCAACCCAAAAATGTCAGATTTGACAGTGGCAGCTTTTGTTAGACTTCTTTTTACTCACTGTGTCTAAGCCCTTCTATTTTTCTTTGTACATCTCTCACGTCTTTCCCTCCGTCTCTGGTGTATACAAACATTTATATCTTTAGGCTATAATTTCAGAAGGCTTTTACTTCGAGCCCTTAGAGGAGACAGCGTAAAGAAATGTACCCTGAGGCAAGTTTACAGTCACAAAACACCAATGGACACATAAAGCCCAAAGCCTTAACCTACAAGCCCAAATGCAAGCTTGACACAAATATTATTGTGAGGTTTTCTTTTTAAACATTTTTAAAGTTAATTTGGAAAAACTAGTGGTGTCTTTCAGACACTAGTAATTACACATAAACACACAGCAATGAAGGAGGGAAATCCCTAATTATTGAGTTTGCTACCCAGTGTTGACTCCTTAGAAATGAAAGAGTATTTTCTTCCTTATAAATGTTTTTTAAATCTGTCTGCAGTCTCTTTCTCCTGTCTTCCCTTCACTTCATTTTCCTGTCTGTCTGTCAGTCATGCCTGGCCGCCATTCTGTCATCAGTGTCTTTTGCCGTCTCTCTCTAAAAGCTCTCAGCTTCCCTCAGGGCTCAACTTATGATGACATTACAGTACACCTTAAATGTCTCTTGCTCTGCCTTTTTATCTCGTCACACACACACACACACACACACACGCTAATGGATAGTGGCATTCAATATGTGCGCTAAGTGAACACAGAGCCTCTGGAAACGGAGCAACGGAGCATTTGGAAAAGCCTTGGAGATGTTTGCCACACAAACAGATGCATCAGATCTTTAAAAACTCATAATGCCTTGGAATAGTATTTATAAAATTTTAACTTATTCACTTTTTGTTATTCAAGAACCAAAAACATGATAGTATTTTAGTGGGGTTGCTTTTAGTAGACCAACATATAAAGCCGTGCATGGTTATTCATCAGAAGGAAATACAACGAAGGAATTTAACACAAGTAAAAATCTGAAAATGTGAAGCAGTTTTTATTCTTTATTGATACCAAATTATAGATTCCAGTCCAACGATCTGGATGTAGTAAAATTTAACTTAACACCATGAAAACATATTTGGGGTCGATTACATTTTAAAAGGTTCAAGAATTTGTTTTGTGAGTTTCTGTATGTTGCTGCTCATAGTTGAGCAGAATCTATAGTCACAAGATATGGGATGTTTTCTGATTTAAGTTTGATGTCTTGGTGATACTGTGTTATCACATGGAAAGTAAAAAAAACAACATGCGGTGATTTATGCAGAGAGTCATCATTTTTTAAAGGAACCGTTTACATCCAAGGTTATGAAAAATAAAACAAAAATGAACACCCATTTAAAGTTTAAATACAATTAATCTGGAATTCATTATAAGGATTTTTTGCTGGAAATACCAAATGCAAGATTGCGTTTGGATGAATATTTACTCAATCTTTGGCAAGGCTGTTTTTCTTATCTAAATGTGATGCAGAGATGGTTATCGTCTGTCTGTCCCACATAGTCACAATTGAGCAATGTGCAGACATGTGAATCAAACAAAGCCTAGACTCAAAGAATTTTCTCAAAAGATAAACTTATGAAATATGACACTGGTATTTGCTTTAAATTTGATTCCATATCATTTTAAAAAATGTCATCAGGTTGTTCTGACTGTATTTTTTACACCGCTGAAAAGTCACTTTTTACTGTTTAGCATTAAATTAGACAAAACTTTCCTGTTTTAAGATGACGCTCATCAGTAAATTAATTTATATTTGCTAAACATCAGAATAATGGGCAAGAGAATTTCTTGGGTAATATATGTATCAATTTTAATCAAATTCAGAAGTTCATATGTGGTAGAATTTCCTTAAAACTCTGTGGCATGCGTCAAATTTGGGTTTCCTTTCACAAGCCTCTCACAACACTTTGTTGAAATTTTGTCACATTTCTTCAGGTAAAACTTTTGTAACCCAGTCAGGTTTGTGGGTCGCCTTGTTCAAAGCAGCTTTTCAGCTCTGACCACAAATTGTCTATGAGATTTCCCAGGACTTTGTGATGACCTATCCAAAACATCTTTTTGTCCTTAAGCCACTTTGTAGCTAATGTGGTGATTTATGCTGAGGGTCATTGTCTTCTGAAAGGACCGTTCACATCAAAGGTCAAGCTTCCTCACTGATGCCTTGAAGTGTTGCTTAAATATTTAACCATAATGTTCTTTCACTTGATACTGTGGTGCACTAGTCTCTTTTGCATTAAAACATCAACCCAGCATAATGCTGCCACCCCCCATATCATATTCTCAAGCCTAACCTGTTTTAATCCAAAAGGCCTTTTAGTCCATGCGGATAACGATACTCTCCTATTGGCTTCAACTAAATGATGCAAACATTTTACTCCAAAACGTTAATCTTTGTGACACAGAAGCTAACACCCTTCTGGAAAGTATAATTATTGGTCTCATACTTTTAAGTCTTTCAAATAACTAAGATTTTATTGAACGAAAAAAATAGACTTGAGGGAGTAAATAATCCGCTTCCTGATATTTTGTTAATTTCCTTATATTTTTCTTAGAACGTCACACCAGTTTGTTTGAAGGGTTTTAAAAACAGAATCACAGATGTTCCTCCCTTTACTTAATTCTTATTAATTAACCTATCAGTTGGTCACAAAGCCATAACGTATTATGCAAACTCTACCAAATTGTATCTCTTTCATATTTTTGGCATTTCTGAAATAAAAAACAATCTCTATAACTTTAACTGACCTAAAATAATCAAAGTTCCATCTAATTTAAGGTCAGACAGTGAAAGTTAAATAGTATCTTTTTATGCATTGTATTTAAATATCTGGTTTCAAGTCTATTAATAGATATCAGACAGGGTGGAGACAGTGCATTTAAGAAAACCAAAGGTTTCTCACATTTCATACGAGCCACCCAAACTGGCTGCAAAAAAATCTCAGAAGTACACACATTTTAATTTTAAGAAATTAACAAACAAGAAACCTGCTGTATGTAACCAACAGTGAGCTTCTGTGTGTGGAAAAGTGCGTCAGAAAAGCATAATCATCAACTGTATCACACCTTAACCATGGGGAAACTCCCACAGCACATTTCAATTACTTATGCACGAGTGTGTGTGTACGCGTTGGTGTTTGCGCCTGTGTACATGCATGCATAAGCGTGGCGGGGCGTTAGGAACTGCTCTATTGACGAGAGAATAAAGTCATTTTTCAATGCGGGGTTAAGCGCTGCATTATTGCCGCCTCATTTGGCTCCTGTGGGCCACCATAGCCCTCCTGTCTGGTTTCCATGGCACAGAGCGAGGACAGAGAGGGGAATGTCCCTGCTTACCAGACTGCAAGTTCATCCATCAGCTCGCACACACACACACACACACACACACACACACACACACACACACACACACACACACACAAACACACACACACACACACACACACACACACACACACACACACACACACACACACACACACACACACACTCACAGGAGCAGGCAATAAGGGTTTATCCCACTCACAGTCAACTTTCCCACAAAGTTGCAACGAATCAAGAGCTAAGTCTCATAAAGCCAGGCAGTATCACATTATATGCCATTTTCTTTTTGGGGATAAAAAGCTGCTCACAGTGGTTTTCTGCTGTAGGATTAATTCCACAAATCTAAAATTACTGGTATGGCCTCACAGTAGCCTAGTTATAAAAGAAGGAAATCTAAAAGAGGCCATAATGCCACTGAAAGGAAATTACCTTATTTCTCTTCAGTCTATGTTTACTCCAGTTTCACGCCTTCCCTGTATGCATGTGTGTGCATGTGCATGTGCGAGTGTGTGTGTGTGTGTGTGTGTGTGCAGAGTGAATAGACTGAGCTTTTCTCTGTATTGGGCAACATTGGCGTGGTGTAATTCACAGACATTGTAGGAACTGTTTGCAGTAATGGGATGGGACGAGCCGGCTTAATGTGCCCATACATCTGAGTGCATGTGCGTGTGTGTGTGTGTGTGTGTGTGTGTGTGTGTGTGTGTGTGTGTGTGTGTGTGTGTGTGTGTGTGTGTGTGTGTGCTTGGGGGTGGGTGCGTGTTGGCTGTTTGAACAAGCAGCAAACGTGAGCCAACCATGTCAGTTCACATGACGATCCCTCCGCTGATATCACACAGTGCAGACAGAGAGCAGCGTCTCTCTAAAGACAGTGAGATGGATGAACTGTCCTTTTTCATTTTTTTTTGTAAACTCTGCCAGTTTTTGTCCAGCTGAAACATCCTATTGGCTGGCTCCATCTTTCTTTTCCCTTCTTTCTTCTGATACTGTTGAGGTCAGATTTCTTTCTTCCTCTCCTGGTTTTACTGTAAACATCTCCATGTATCACTGTCATATCAGCGCATTCATCTTCCTTAGATGGGCCGGCATTCCTGCAGAGCCCTATTCAGCCCCATTCACACGCTCATGCTGAGCAGAGTGTGCACGGCCGCTGCATACACAACCACACATGGCAACAAACGCTACGAAACGCATAGAAAACGCTGTGTGACATTTTTATTTTCTTAACCCCATTTATCATGTAGAGACAAAATAATTTATTGCCATAATTAAAATTCAGCTGTATGTAGGTACAGTTAAGCCCAAGATTATTAATATATAGCAGCTTTGTTTTCTGCTTCAATATGAGATGGGCATCTCTCAAAAGATTGTAAAAAAAGAGATTGAATTTAGAAAAAAAACTGCTAAAATTTGGCACCATGTCATGTTTGTTTACATTTCATGAAACAGGAAGGTGCACTAATGTCTTGTTCATAGATTTTTGTGTAATTTCCCTCAGTTGTTCTCGATGTAGCGCCATCACAGGCGAGGAGGGGAACAGCTTTTCAGAGGTTCAGGTTTTTCAGGTTTTCCAATGTTGGCAGGACCAAAAAGCAACAATTTTTAATCTATTTAGAATAAAGACAAATACAAGCCAAACTTAAATAGTCACAATAATTTCCATGTCCACAATTTAAAAGTCCACGGTCTGAAAAATGACTAAATCTCCATGTTATGAAAAAGACAATATTTGTAGCCTTCAAATTTAGCAGCCCTTCATTCTCAGATTCTTGATGCTTTTGTTTTTCTCATTGATGGTAGGACTTCCTTTTATATGTACAAACAGTTATATACTATTTTGACACGTATTGCTGCATTTTGAGATTGTTTTGCAATCTTTTTCTCACAAATAAAATGCATTTAAACAGAATATTTAAGGTGTTTAGGGCAAAATGTATCAATCTTTTCCACTTGTGTTTTTAAATCAGTAAACTAATGAATAAGAATTCACTTTGGTCATCCTCATGTCTTAACCTCAATTCAAAAGCGCCTATAAATCACATGCTATACAGACCCTAACACAGTAGTAAAGGGGGCCCAGAGGGACAGAGATGATCCATTTGGACCCCTCTCCCCTTCCCCGGCCTCTAAAAAAAGCCCGGTGTCACATAGTGAGATCTCCTGCCTGCTTTTCCCAGACTTTCTGACGAGGTGTCAAATCTTCCTGGCTTCACCTGACACAGAAGCCACATGCCAAACATCTTCATTCCAGTTTGCATGTATTTGTAGGAGCCTGTGTTACCTCTGTTAACACCTTTCTGTTTGCAGTTTCTCTATTTCTCCTTCGTGCAAAGACCGGACAGACAAAATAAATCAAGACGCAGCCTCGGAGCGGATCGTTCCCCGATTGCTGTGGCCTTTCCCGATCACACCGAGAGGCATTTGGTTCAAGCCCATTGCCCCGACAAATCAAAATGCCTCCTGTAATGCCAACATCACACATCTCTGGCAGCTGTATCGCATTCAGTCAAAGGACACATAAGTTTATTAACTCGCACACAGCATGACATGCCTCTAACAGCAACAGGCTGTGCAGACGTCCTGCTGCTGTGATAACATAACTTTAGTAATCAGTGTGTTGACACAGTCTTACCCAGCCGTCTTGTGAGCTAAACAAGTTCATTAAGTTGTTCGTGGCTGGTCTTCGCATAAACAAAAGTTTATTATAAGCAGCTCTGCACAACATGAACACAGCAGTTCACTTCCTCTCAGTTGCCAGGAAAATAAAAAGGCATAAAGACGAGATGGAGACAAACAACAAACATGAGCCGAAGATGAAGGGAAGAATTCTTTTTTATGTAATCTATGCTTCATTTTTAAAGCATTCCATACAAAAATGCACCAAGATTTGTTTGTTTTCAGCAGTTGATTTTGATCATACTCCATTTATTTACGCTCAGATCAGACATTTGGCTTTTGCAGCTACGCTGAGGTTGAGAAAATAACCAGAATTGACACAAAGAAACACAATAAAGAAACACAACTTTATCTGAGAAACTATCAAAGCATTTCAATAATAATTTGCAGGGAAAATTTCTGAATTCTTGTACTTCTGGTTTGAGTCTCATTTTTTTCTGCTGGCTTAATATTTTCTTCTTCTTGTCAGAGAAAAAGAGAATGAAGGAAAGCCTCTTCCAAATATGTGTCCTGTTTGCAGTTTTCTACAAGCCGTGAAATTAACACTACACAGATGAGTGAGATGAGTCCGAGACTGAACTTTTTGGGTCTACATGTGGGCGACATGCTGTGTAAAAACCAGAAGTTACAGTTTTCAATTAATTCCCCGCTCAAAAGTTTTTGTCTCTTACGCTGATTTCTTCTTTTAACATTGTGAAGCTCTACTTAAGATCTAATAGTGCAAAATGCAAATTATTGCAGTTTTTTAACTGGTCTTAAGATTTTGATCAGGAGTGTATACATATATACACCATAGGTCTATGGTTTTCAGCCGACGGGTTCTAGCTTCAAAGTGATTCCGCAGCTGAGATTGAGTCCAAAATCCAATGTGAGATTCATCCGTGCGGCAGTGAATCCGTCTCTCTTTAAAGATATTTCCTTCGTCTTCCTCACATCGTGATTTTAAGAAACCTTCAAAACAAAAACAGATGATTTGGGATATATCTTACTTTTGACAGCGTGAAAGAATTAAATAATAGTCTATACCACCTGTGTAAACTCTGTTGGTGACTGTAATACAAGTTTTCTAATATATGTTACATTGTTTCATTTCTAATGTAGGCTCTTGTGTCAGATAATCTAAGTCAATGTTAGAGAATAATTCATTCTTTTTAATTTACGGAATCTCAGTTATCCTTCATATCGGGGCTGAACCCCGATATTACACCAAGCACTGTAGCTGGTATCTCGCCGGTGGACATAAATACTGTAAAGTAATATTCTAATCACAAAATATACACAATAATATGTTCCTCTTACTTATGAAATGTTGTCTGTGGAGCCTCACATCAACAGTCCATCGATCCGAACAACAATATCCCTCAGTGCTGAGGCATCTTCTTCTGTTTTGGTTGAGCAAAGTGGGAGCGTCGACCACTCCAAGATGGCCGCCATATTTCCTGCGCCGGAGCCGCTAATGGGCCCATAGACATATAAGCCAATGCTTATGTCTATGCTAGGGACCCATCCTTCAAATCTGGGGAAAAGAATGCATTTGAAGGACGCATTTGAAGGAGTCTTTGAATTCGGACAGGCCTTATCGCCATGCTATGATGCAATCGGTCTACAGATCCATCCTTCGAAGGAGGCAGACCCTGAATTTAGACACACCTATTGAATGGTTGACCAACTACATTTTTAAGGTGTTTTGATCATCATTCCCTGCTTCAAACAAGCCTGAACGCTGAAATGTAAAGGAGTAGCTCAATGTAAAGGTTCAGAGGTAAAATAGAATTTTCAAACCACCACATGTCCTTGGGTCAGCTGTCAGCTGTTCATCAGTCTGAATCTAGTTGGATCCTGGGACACCCGGTTGAACCCCAGGCACTGCATGCTACTTTGACTCTTTACTTGTTCTCTATTTGTTTTCATTTCTTTATCAGATGAAAGCTCAAACACTGATGATCAGGTCCGTAGATTTTGCAGCAGTATAATAAGCAATAATTCCTCTCACACACAAAACACCCATTTTACTAATTGAACCCTCAGATCATTATCAAAGCACTATTTACCTGTGTGCAATATTTTAATTAGATTATAGTCTCTATTTAACCCATCACGGACTCTTTGAAGTTCTGTGTTTTTAGTGTTAAGTCCTTAGATGCACAGTTGAAAACAAATGGTCTCGGCCTTTTTAATTTAATGAGGATTGCTGCCTATCCCAGCTGTGTCTCTTTGCATCTTTTTCCTCCCACCTACTCATTTTTTCCCATTGAAGTCCAGTTAATTGAAGGAGTCTTTCACCACTAAACATGAAGGAGACCAAATTAGCATCTCTCTCTGTTCATCAGGAAGCTAAGGCAGACATGAATGCTTTGATGTGAGAAGTATGCTTTCAGTTGGCAGCAGGACTCCTGAAAATGAGCTGATGGCCCTGCTATTAGGCCCAAATGCAGATGCGTCCATGTGTTGCAAAACACTTAATCCTTTAATTGATCACCTTCTGCCTGGCCTATTTTGAAGGCCAGGCAGAATAGACCTGTTTCCCCCTCACTGCCTGCTTACCAGAATCCCATTTTTTAGATGAGATCAATTGCTTTTCAAAAAGTAGAAAAATATGGTGAATGCTGCAAAAAGAGCAATGAGGGTTTATGTGTTATTCTGCAGCCCCACATATGAAGCCTTTAAAAAAATAAGGTCTCCAGACATAAGATCGGGTGGAGTTGGTGGCTTATACACATTAATAACTCATAGAAAGTACAACCTCTCACAGAAATGTGGAGCTAATTTATATTTTATATTTTTGAAAATTAAAAATGAAAATATACTATTGCAGAATTATTACATTCAACATAGTGTACATAAAATTTTTAATTTGATTTCTAATAAACATATAAACATATGTGTGTCATAAACCCTGAAATCAAATTAAAAAAATTAACAGCAATATATGAAGAACTAGTTTGAGGGCTAAAATGAAAACCATAAATCAAGAGAAAATTATCTTGGGTTTTGTTGACTGAACTTTTATAATGGAAACTGCAGTTTGTCATAGATTAAGTTAAACATTGCTGCTTTGTTGTGGGACTCGTTTTTCCTTTCCTTTTTACACCAGAGAGCTATACTCTCTGGTGAGATCCTGTAAGAAAATGACTTCATCATCAAGAAACCTTTGCGAACTGTAAATCCTTGTGTTTCATTGGACTGGAACCAAACTCTGCAATTCTGCAATAATTACTAATGGGGATTCATGGTTAATCAGTAAACACCTTTTTTTCAGGCAGAAGAAGTTTTTATTTATTTATTTTTTTAGGACATTATGTTTTCAGTTCACTCTACTCAGCCTTTGATGCCTTCCTTGGTCTACCTGATGGTTCTTTTTCCACAAGCCTGCTAAATGTTAGACCCAACTCTCCAGGAATAAATGTTGTCAAACTCTGTGTTGACTGTGTTTCTTAACAAACTTTCAATGTTTGTTATGATCACCTGATAGGATGTTTCCTATTTTTGTGGCTTTTATTTTTTAATTGCTTGAGCTTGTGCATGTAATTGTTTTACAAATGCATTTGATAAATCTCATTGGGTGATCTGATCACTTTTTAATTTACTTCGTCTAAAGATGATTTGTACATTTTGGAATGCAGATTTTTAAGTGATATAATCTATGAAAGATGCAAATTTTTAATGTGCAATTCCTTTTTTAACAGCTGAATCAATCTTTAAGAGATATTTCTGCTGCTATTTTGAAACTTAGTCACACTTACCTGTATACCTCTGAAGCTCTTTTGCTTCTGCTTGCTATAATAATAATTTGACCATGTGTCTAGCGTCTGAAAATGCATTGTGGCGGTGAGGAAGCAACTAGCTTAAAATCAAGTAGCTAGAACAAAAATCTGTGTTGGGAATACATGGAAAACATGCTTGACGTTTGTAATGGACATTTAATCTGTATTAATGAATTATCTATCCTGCAAATGTAAAGATTTAATTGTCAATTAGCTATATTTAAATAGCACTATTTATGCTATGGTCAATTATGACCATAATTCTATCTATAATAATTATATATATATATATATATATAT
>CAEGAF010127865.1:0-18058 GCA_903067075.1 Micropoecilia bifurca
CGGAACGTCAGCTGGAGATAGGCACCAGCAACCCTCCCGACCCCTCTAAGGGACAAGGGTGCAAAGAAAATGGATGGATGGATGGGCTTATGAAAAGACAGCTAGCTGGCAAGTGGAAATCATCATAAAATGCAAAAATTTAACGTTTGTGCTCCTTTGAAAAGCAGAGTCTTTACTACGGAGGCGTGTGTAACTAAAGTGATGTGAAACGAGAATCCAGACGAGTCGTGGTTACAAACCTGCTTTCCTGTGAAACCTTGGCAGATGACCTTCGTGTTCTTGTTGATGTAGAGGTTCTTTCTGCTTCCTGTATAACAGTGTCTGACTCCACTCTGCTGCACTGTTGGATCAATACAGAAGAAAAGCAACACAGGCAGCAATCAGGTGAAAGACATCAATACACAAGCTGACATTATTCAACAAAGCCTTTCACAGCTGTGGATGGAAAACATTTTGTTAAATAAAATAGAGTTTATCCAACATTCAGACACTCCAAGTCTTGTTTGACAATAAAATATTTAAGTTTTACTTCATTTCAAGGAGAATAATCAAATCCGAGTTACTCTGCAGTGTTTCAACAAAAATCACTCTTGCTTTGAACCGAGCAACACTACCAGCTTTCTGCAGACCTAATGGCTCCTGTTTTCAGAAGATGTAATCAAAACCATCTTCAGTATTTAGAATTGAAAATATTTACTGGGTTGCTTTTACAGTGGCACCGCTAACAAGTCAAAAATCTGTAGAGCATCAGATACCGATCTTACAAGTATGCGTGCGCGTGTGTGTTTATGTGACAGGAGCTCATTATCGTATTGGTTTTCAATGATGCTCCAAATCACCGACCATTTTATTCTGAAGCAATGAGATGTTTTCACATCCGATGCAGGGCAGACCTAACCTCTTCACCCTGCAGGCAGTTCAACTGATTTAACCATTTCAATGCATATAATGTGATGCTTTAACGAATGTAAGAAGCACATGTCTTGATAACGTGCTGACTCATGAAATGAAATCAGCAAAATAAGGTCAGATCAGTTAATTATGTTATCTACTTATTGAGTAAACCCATTTGTCGGCATGAGCTTCTGAAATGTCATTGCGAGCTCTGGGAATGAGGACTGGCCTTGGTACCCAGCTGCTTCCTGACATTTCATAAACTACTTTGTTAAACAATATTGGTAAAAACAAATATATTTTTTTTGCAGCCTAAAAGTTTTCACGCTGACCAAACCTCTCCATAAACTCAATGAGCCAAAACAGAAGCTAATGGTCAGCCCCAGTGTTAACGTTACAGCAGCTGGGTGGAACTAAAGAGAGTAGAGAAAATATAGACTTTTAAAAAGTTTAAAATTTTACATAGTTAAGTATTTGTGATTGCAGCTGTGTACAATACCAGCTTTTCTTAGAGATTAGGCGCTAAACGAAATATATCAATCAATCACCGAAATATGAAGGATCCAGGTTGCTGCAAGCATAAAGTTAGATATCAATCTTTCTGTATCGATGCAGACATTTTCAAATGTCTCAAGTTATTTTCATTATATGGTCAATGTCATTCGCTCCTCAATAAATTTTTTTTCTTCTTTACACTTGACATGTGTCCTGTTAAAAAGTATTCTAACTCCTTAAACATTTCCATGTGACATATCATTACCACCTTAAACTTTGATGCAAATCATTGGGTTTTTATGTGACAGACCATCAAAGTAGTTCATGACTCTGATGTGAAATAAAAATTATGCTTGTTTTTTCAATATATTATTTTCTACTTTTCAACCTGAATAGGTTGAAAAGTGATGAAAAGGTTGAAAAGTGATGTAAAGCACTTTGAAATGCCTTGCTGCTGAAATGTGCAACAAAGAAAATTTGATTGATTGATTGATTGATTGATTACCCCTAAATACAGCTATAAGAAATCGCCCTCATGGCACACAAATCAGAGAGAACAGTGGAGAAGTTTTTTTTTTAAAAAAAAAAAGAACTAAGCTTTTAACACCTCAATAGACACTGTTTAATCTGTAACATTAATAGGTAAAAAGCAAAAAGCATTGCACAACTAGAAACTCACCAAGACATAGTCATCCATCTAAACTGAAGAGCAACTGGAGTATTAACCAGAGAATAAGCCAAGAATAAGTCAGTGTAAAAAGTTAAGCCCGTTCAATGCCCAAACCTAAATATTAGGACTTTAAAAAAATTCAGACTCCATCCAATTTCATTCAATTAGGTGAAGAATGTTTGAAAGTTTGTCTCAATGGATGTGAAGTGCTTGTAGAGATGAGGATCAAACAATGTGCACCTGTACTTATTGGTTGCAGTAAATATTGACTCAGCATTGACAGAATAAAAATACAACGCTTTTCCTGGTACTTCACTATTAAGTCCTAATTTTGTGCGACGTTAGATAAGTGCTCTAAAGTTTAAGGCAACAAACTATGGAAAAACATGCAGAGTTATAAACGGTATTTTACAAAAGGTATTTCTGAAGTCTGAGTGTGTAGCACCGTTAATGACCTGCAGCAGAAAACAGCAGCAGCTGCTGCAGCTCGGTGGTTGAACTTTGCCCCGTTTTCAGAGTCTCATGCAGAACCGAACAATGTCACTGTGCAAAGTTCAAAGAGTCAATACGAGTTTGATAATATAACTATGACACTGACAAACACAGTGTTGTATGTTGGTAATACTATCAAACTACATGCATCTGTTGAGCAAACCTTATGGCTAACATAAAGCGTCGCTATAATACAGCTGCAAACAGCTAAGTGTGTGGCTAAATTAGCCATTTCTACAAGAGTTGCTGCAACAAAGAAGTTATAACTCTGACTTTTCAGAACATGCAAGGTCAAATAATGATAACACTGTCATAGAAGTGAATGCGAGTTATTAACTATAAATTGACCACTAAGCAAGTTGGCTGACTGTCAAGAGAGATTTCCCAGATTACTTCAGCGACTGATGTGTCTGACTTTGAGGGCTCAGTGAAAGCTAACCCAGGTGTCAGTGTAGACTTGTCCGTACATCTCCGAAAAACACCTGCGCACACATTCTGCGGTACAATAACTAAACTCCTAAACCATATAAGTGCGAACAAACCCGCACTTATATAAAATACTTACAAAGCAGCCTGGCAAACAACCTGCTATGAGACATCTTCGGTCATTCAGCAATGACACCACAGGCTAAGGACTTCGTACGTAGAATTTAGCTGACTTAAAAAGATCCAGTGAAAGTCAAGAGTACCAACAAGCTTGAAAATAGATTTGTCTTAAACACAAAATTTCTATTCATGAATAATCAACATTTTATTCATTATAAAATGCATTTATTGGCTATAAAATGAACACAAGCATTAATTTTCTCTTTTTTTTTTTTACAGGCAAAAACGTTCGAGTCTTTCACTCATGGTGCACTCTGGGTATTGAAGTCCGTGACAGACTATTAGAGAGAGAGAATTCCGCTTCAGCTCTAGAGGGCGCCTCGACCTCACAGTCGACTTTTAGTAAAAGTCGCCTAAATAACAGCGAAACAGATAACTAAACCGTGGCATATTTTTTGTGTGAACAATATCTTAAAAACGGATATTCGGGTGGTTATCTCTCCTGCTTATAAACGCAGAAAAAATAATCCACCTACAAAATGCCGCTTCTAAGTAGTAAAAAAAATATTCTAAAAGTTTCGTTTTTGACAAGTATCTATAGCAATAATGTTTAGCTTAATATATATTTTCTAAATCTTTTTTCAGTCTCAGTTGTTCTCAGAATCTCTTGCTTGTTCTTGTGCAACAGCTCATTTGCATTAATTTGTTATTTTCTTATTGCATTACCTACATAGCTCATGCAATAAGAAATGAAGACTTGTCATTTCTTTTATACTGGCTAAACACATTACGATGAAATTGTTTTGAACTATTTTTATAACACTTCTCTGTTCATATTCAGTATTCACATAAGCTACTATCAATAGTCTTTAGGCCCTGTACAACAGTTTTCATTCATGTGTGTGACATTTACTACAGTCCTAAGCTGTGTTTAATTGGGAACAACACATGTCAATTTGACAGCTCCGCACAATAACTGACAATCTAGCAGGCATATTTATTTCTGCCTACAAATAAAAATCAAAACATAGCAGAATTAAAGAAATGACCACCTGCAACATATAGGCGTAGATTTGCATGTGTTGCTTTGCTTTTCACATGAAACTACCTGGCATGAACTGAGTTTGACTAAACTGTATTAGAATTACCATCCGTTTAGATTATGTCACTGAAACTAATAAAACTTCAAAATTCCATATAATAGAAAACATAAATATAACATTAAACTAATAAATAGGATTAAAAATAAAAAAATAAATGATGTGTTATGAAACATAGTATTGCATAGACAATGACTTGACTGATGACTTGACAGTTTCCAGTGCACAGTCATTGACATCCTTCATGAGGACAGTAAGGCAAATGTTATTTCTGAAGAAGCCAGCGATTCCCAGAGAGCTCCTCAGCATAATGGAAAAATAAGTGGAAAGGAAAAGTCGTTTTTAGCCCTACTGCATCTTTTTCTCCAAAACTATTGTAGCTTTTGAACTTTGGATTAAGCGCTAAGATATAATATAACTGTCAGTTGTGACACAGTGGGAAATAGCATGATCATAACACATTTCTGTATCCATTTGTATCATTGTTCCAATGTAATTATCTAACCTTGTCAGAACCAAATTTTGGGTTTTTCACAAGGTCGTCATCCATGTTTAAAAAAAATAAACACAACCTCATACGCAATATAAACTAATTATTCCTCATATCCTAATTTATAGGGATATTATAACACATTTACATTTTTGACATTCTATAGTTTTCTGTTACTGTTCTACATCCATGTAAACATGCTTTTTAACCTACCCTTCCTCTTTTTTGCTCAGTTCAACTTACCCAATCACAAGCCACCAACTCCTCTGACGCTGATTGGCCGTCAACTAAGATCACGTGTCACCTCTACGCAAATTCCCGAACCCATTTACGCCCAGTTTTGTTCGTTCTCTCGTTGTGGCGTCTTACGTTTACGTACCGGCTTAGCGCTGCGCTCATAAAACAGCGCAGTGACTCAAACGATCCCCAGGAACTGCCCAAGTCAAACTCAAAACCCGGCCCTGCCGAGCAACTCAAGATGGTTTTAGAAACAATTTCAAAGATAATAAAAGTGCAGCTTCCGGCCTACTTGAAGAAGCTGCCGCTGCCGGAAACTATCGGAGGGTTCGCGAGGTTAACAGGTAATTTACGGCAGCCGCGGTGGTTGTAACGTGAGGATAAACTCGTGAACTGTTCGGGGGACAGTCCTCACTTTAGCACTCAGTTCTGATCAGTGGCCTGCACGGGCATCACAACTTTAGCAGCACGTTGTTTACGCTTTGTCCAATAATGTGACAAATGCAGGAAGAGTAGAGCATAATGTAGTTTATCTCACGGGTTACATAACTTCATCTCAGGGCTGAGGAACCTAAAGGCAGTTTCTGTTGGGAACGATGAGAAACTCAACAGATGATCTGCAACGCTGCTCTGTTTTGGGTTTTTTGGTTTAAATTTCACTTTTGTCTTGCAGTAGTTGTTTTGGGGCTCATTAAAAAGAATAGATTTGATGTCGTGTAAGTACATGATGACAGGGTGTGTTATGCATTATAAAATGAGGGAAATACTTGACTATAAGTTTAGGAATTGATCTTGTAAATTTATATTTACATATCTTGTAAATATATGTAAATCTCTGCCCCAAAACTCAATGCTGTAATGGAACCTGTAGAAGCATCTTGTTTTTGCAGATACATCTGCAGATATTCCAGGGCATGTACCTACTAGTTATGCAGGACTCAAATGTTTCAAAGCATATTTCAATAAGTCCTTGTTTAAGCTACTTTGCATAACTTCTTACCTCGATTCTTGTTAAAAGTAGGGCTGAAATGAGGACATAATAGTGCGATATCACTTTCAAATATTGAGACATATTTTTTGTCATCACCGCACCACGTGCTTTCTTCATTATCACCACAATCTCCCCACCACTGCGTCTAATCTATTTAGACAGAGAACAGAATAATCAACTGACAAAATATATTATGGATCATTAAATATTTTATCCTGTCTATTGCAGCAAATTGGTTCTTTTTGATTGCAATATTGAATTTGCAATTGCAATTTTCTGTAGTGAGTTCTTTAAACTTCGTATACTGAAAATGAACTGGAACTTTATGTAATGGGCAAACTTACAGGTTAATGTAAAAAAAAACACATTATGGTTTCAATATGTCATAATAAGGGTTAGAACTATCTGTGACCTTCAGCATCTTGGACACAATCATTTCAGTCAGGACTCTGGACTCTATCCAACAGGCTGAATATATTATTGGCATGCAAATCATGAGTTATTATAGACAGTAATAACCTGCCATGGACAATTCATGGTGTTGTAAAAATGCAAAAAGGGAGGACATCAAACATAATGGTTTGCTGATGGAGTTACTAGTTATTTAACAAAAAAAGGATCTTTAGAACTGGGACTGTTTGCAACTTTTAGTCAGATCTACAAGTACTAATCTTCCAAGAATCTATTTAAATAAGTAGAAATGGTAACACAAGGAAAAATAAAACGAGAAAAAGGAAATATAAAAAGCTAAAAAAAGGCATTCAGTTCTAATATTATTTTTGTGTCAGTACCAGCCCAGTTCAGTGTAGCAAAGGGAAAAGTGGGTTTTGTCAAACTAACCCCCCAGTTTATCTGCTTAGCTGGTTATTCGACCTACAGGTATTACATTTCAAGTCTTACAAAAAAATTAATTCACATTGTTTCCTGTTCCATAAGTACTAAGCAGTTTTGACTTATTACCTAAGATGCATAGAAGCTGAAACGTTAATACTTTAATGCATCACATTAGATGCAATGGTTAAAAAAAAATCTTGAAATAGCCTCTGTTTGCATGCTAACACACCATAACACCCCTCTCTCTGCACCAAACCTCAATGGTGTAATGGCCCCTGTAGAAAGATCTTTATTTTGCAGATACATCTGCAGATCTTCCAGGGCATGTATCTACTAGTTATGCACAGCTACAAACTCAAATGTTTCAGATTGAGCACGTTTTAATATCAGACAAACATTACTTGTGTAAATACAAAAATCTGATTTTAAATGCTGATTTAATCAAGGGGAAAATGTTTAGCTAAGCAAACAGTTAGGTAAAGAAGTAATGGCCTCTTTTTCTTATTTGAAAACGACACATTATTTCCTGATAAATTCCAGAACAGATGAGAAACAAAGTGATATCACTTAGGAGAGGATTATAAAACAGCTGTGAGCAGTAAGCCACTGTAGGAGTCATTATTCTGATGAGACTGTGGTGAACCTTCCCGGAATTGGCTGGCCTACCAAAACTCCTCCAAGTGCTTTTTGACGACTCATCCAAGACATTACAGTAGAGATCCCAGAATGACGTCTGCAGACCTCATTTGCTTCAGTCAAGGTCAGTGTTCAGGATTCAGCAAAAAGAAAGAGGAGAGCCTCAGGGCCTGAATTGCTGTCAGACTGCCACTGGCTGCTGTGGCTATAATAAAGCCATCAGAGTGTGAATGTGTGCATGAAAGGGTGAATCAGTGAATGTGCTACATCTCAAAAAATTAGGATACTGCATAAAGTGCAATATTTCTTGCCAACTATCACAGAAAGCGAAACAGCTATTTTATAGAGATTAGTTATACATAAAATATTTCAAAATAGGTAAAGAAAACCCAAAATTTAGTGAATTAGAATATCCTATTAGATTAATAAAAACCGATGTTTTAGAAACAAATTTCAGACTTCTGAAAAGTACTGTAAGCCTTGTCTTGCATGAATTACTGTATCAATGCATCGTGGTATGGAGGCAATCAGCTTGTGAAACTTTGTAAGTGTAATGGAAGCAGATTGCTTTGATAGCTGCCTTCAGGTCATCTGCCCTGCTGGGTCTGGTGCCTCTCGTTTTCCTCCTGACCACAGCCCTTAGGTTTTCTATGGGGTTCTGGTTAGGGGACTTTGATGGTCATTGAACTGGCTTTTGGTGCCTTCAGCAGTGTGGGCAGGTTCCACGTCCTGCATGAAGCAAACATGCAGCTTGTCAGCAGAGGGAAGAATCAAATGATCAAATTTCCTGGCAGATGGCTGCATTGACTGAACACACAGTGGACCAGAGCCAGCAGGTGACATGGCACCCCAAGCCATCTCTGATCGTGGAAACTTCACTGGACCTCAAGCAGTACAGATAGATTTCGGGCTTCTCCATTGTTCCTTCATACTCTAGGATCTTGACTTCCAAATTAAATGCAGAATTTACATAATTTCCCTGAAAACAGGACTCTGGACTAGGCCTGGGCAATAATGTATCACGTTACACAAAAGGTCAACGTCAATAGAAAATACTTGCACATCTCAAGTTTTGTGCCTCATGACTTCCTAAAAATAGGTCATGCTACCAGTTTGGCAGTGTTTCAGATAACAACTAATCTATAGTTATTGAATTTGACCTGTGTAAAATGCTTACATCGTGATACATTTTCAGCCATATAGCCTACCTCTACTCTGGAATCGTTGTGCAGCACTCCAGTTTTTTTTATCCTCCTTAACCCATGGAAGATGTCTCTAACATTGTCTCTGGTTCAGGAGTGTTTTGACACGGGGTATGGGGGATTTCTAACCCATGTTTAGTATCTGTGTGGTGTGTGCGGTGGCTCTTCTGGAATTGATTTTGCTTAACAATCTTCTCAAAGTTGGGGATTTTCCTGTTGGTGGTGTGCCATTTTCTACCACACTTCTTCCTTACACTCAACTTTCTGTTAATATGCTTGGATACAGAACCCTGAACAACCAGCTTCTTCACTAGGGATCTTTTGTGTGTGTGTGTGTGTGTGTGTGTGTGTGTGGGGAAGGGGGGGTGTATATCACCATGTGTGATGATTCTAGATAATATGTAGTTTCACTTTTGAAGATAACTGGCAAGCAATATTGCACATTTATGCAATTTTCCAGATGTATTAGAATAGTAGCTCATCAGCACTATTGATGACTGGAGGCAGCATAAATGCTTTGGGGCTTATAAAGTGAAGTACAAGTACAAGCCGTTTTAAATCACTGCCGACCAAAAAGAACAAAAGAACACCAAAGCTTATATTCGTCAAAAAAAAGTCTGGATGATACTCAAGGGGCGAAAACCAGTGAAGAAATATTAGAAAGTGTTTCAATGGAGCTTTTCAGAAATACTCTCCAATGTCCAACCATCATGGTTCATCATGACTCAGGCACTTAGCAGGACAGTGATCTAATTCGCACAAGTATGGCGACCTCTGAATGGGTCAGTGGTAAAAATAAATACAGAGGGGAGGTTTTGTGGAGTCTGACTACGCCGCCTTATCTTATTTATCTTAAACAATCTGTTTGTACTTGAACACTCAAATGTGGTTAAGAGAAAAATAATTCTGCATAGAGACTGAATCAATATCCTACATAGAAATGTAAAGACTCGCAAACAATTGTAGTTGTTACCCCTAAAAGTGGCACAACCAGTTGTTACTAGGGGGCAACTAAATTGTTTATTGGGTGAAACTTGCTTATATGTATCTCCATTAATATTTGCAAGATAATCTGAGCCACACGGTACATAGTGCCATAAAACTGGTTTTTAGCATACATTCTCGCTGTGCTCCAGCCTGAATGCTGAAGTCCATTTCTTATGTATGTCCACAGTGTCTGAGTGGCTCCGGTTGCTGCCTCTCCTCGGCATTTTGGCCCTGCTGGGCTACCTGACCATTCGTCCGTTCCTGCCTAAGAAAAAGAAGCAGAGAGACAGCCTGATCAACCTGAAGATCCAGAAAGAGAACCCCAAAGTGGTCAACGAGATAGACATCGAGGACTTGAACAGCGCAAACGTGTGTTACTGTCGATGCTGGCGCTCCAAAACTGTGAGTTGACTTCTCGGCTTTGTCCTTAGAATCCTTTAAAAGCTAACCTACAGAGATAAGTGAGCCTGTGTTTTATCGCGCACTGTCTGATCCACTAACATTAAGTTATTTCCTGTTTTTAGTTTCCTGTTTGCGACAAGTCACACTTAAAGCACAACGAATTAACCGGGGACAACGTGGGACCTCTCATCCTCAAGAAGAAGATACTATAATTGACCATGGAAAGAAGTTTACGTCAGACTAGTCTGTACTTCATCTTTTCCTGGTATTTTGTTTTCCTTATAAAATGCAGTCCATTGTTTGAGTGAGAATTGGAATTGTTCTAGTTGGGGTAGTTTTGTGTTTATTGTCTTTAGTTAAGCTCTCCTTGGTTTTCTAATTTACATACATCATTGTTTATACAGTATATGACTTTAAAAGGGTTTGTCTCTATATGTCGGGATTAAATTCAATTTCACTGGGACCACTTTAATGGAACAACCCAAAGCGTTAACTTTATTATACCTTCAATAATGTGACCTGCAGCCTGAGGGCTGGTTTTTGCTCAGTATAATTTAATAGTTGTTTAAATGAAATACCCAATTTATTAGTCCAACTTGCATGTAACATTTTGCCATGTATGCCTTCGTTTAGTTGTTTCTAAGATCATTTGCCTGCTTGAGTGCCAAATCATTTTTACCACAACACTTTGGAGGTGCAAGATATTTGCTGATAGATCAATATGTATGTATGTAATAATGAGTGTATGTATTCATAATGCATGGGATACTTACTGTAGATTCTTTATGTTTTGTTCATAAACATTTATTGCTGTTGTGTTGAAACATTTCAAACCACTGTGCTGTTGAGGTTTCAGAACTGCAACAAGTTTGACTTGCTGTATTCACTGCATTTGACTTCTTGGCAGAATACTTCCTGTAGTATGAAGCAAAAAATATTTTCACACTTAACGTTTGCTTTTATAGTTAGTTCCTTGTTTGCTATTTATAACTTCATGTATGTTAATGTTTGCTAGACTAAGTTCTTCATATTCAATGTTAATAGAAGTGATCATGAGTAATTCAGTTGCTTAAGTTGGCGGAACCTCGGCTTCTTTTTCAATTCTTTGAAAATCTGTATGCAACTTAAGCTGAAAATGTAAGTGAATGTCCCTTTTAACTCAGTTTATCATGTCCTTGTCTTTAATTTACTTATAAAATTGCAATCTGTGCTGCAACAGAAAATGCAATCAGCTTGGGCTGCTCTGAGAGTTTCATATACCAGAGTATGTACTTCATGGGTTTGATCACCACCTGTCAAAACTTCAGATTTACATATTCTCCACATTTTATGAAAATTAAAGCATTATTTGTTATGGTAATGGAATAAATAGAAAGGAATCATCTTGTCGTTAACTTGTCAAGTTACAGAACTTTGTATAACTGGCAACACAGACTCAGCTTTTTGCTACAACTAGTTTGCATCAACATTCTGGCTCTTGCTCCATTGTATTGGTTGCATTTCCAACATAGAAGTCAGGATAATTTATTTTGGTTTTATTCTCAATCCGTTCTGCCTCTATAAAAACAGCTGGCAGGGAAGAATTACTTTATGTATTACCCTGAGCACTTAGGGTGGGGCTTTGACGAGAAACTGTTGGACATTTCAACATAGTTGACAATTCTCAGCAATAATTGGGAAGGCTTTGAGTGTTTTGTAAAAACTAAAACAATGCTCCAGGAGTTTTTCTAATGTGGATAGATTTTAATTTTGAAAGAAGAGACAACTGTGCATGTTTTTTGGGACACAATGGATGTGCTTAAGTCAAAAAGCAGTTGTTTAACGTCTCAGTTTGGATGGATTTAATCTGGCTTCAGAGATAATTGATGTGAAAAAAAATCTGAAAAATAAAACAAATCTGCAGCTGCACAGGGTATAAAATTAATAAAAGATTTAGCAATATTGTTTGGTATGTATAAGTAAAGACCATTTTGTGAAAATGTGATTATTTATTGTTCGGTAAAAATCTAATACTGTAAATTCATCATACATAGTGTCTTAATTTGTAATTTCATTTACTCAATAAAAATGTAAAATTAAAAACGGCACAATGCATATTTCTGTAGTAAAAAAACAAACACTTAACAGTCACATAAAATTTGTTCATAATCTCTAAAAATATACAATCACATTAAAGTTCAGATAAACTTAATAAGTCGATGTGGGATTTTAGACCACAGTGCATGAGGTTGATTTTGTCAGAGTTTAAGCAGCATTCTGTATAACTCCAAATAAAGTGTGACAATATCTCCTGAGTTGTAAACTAAATCAAAAATCTGCCCACATACTAATGACAAACATGAAAAAAAACGGCACAAATATACAGCATTAAAATAAAAGATTTAAAAATTTGGATTCTGCATGGCTTTCTCTAAAAAATACATTCAATCACACACCATCTCACCACTTTCTAAAACACACATCCTTATGTTAAGCACTACCATTTCAGTTTAAGTACCGTTTACTGGAAGTAGGAAATAGAACCACTGGATACTTTGAATACGTCAAAAAACCTGAACAATTTACAAAAAATGTAAACTGTTTAATTGCTTCATGCTAATTAGGGAATATCTTAATAAATGTTCAGTTCAAGCTCGACACTAAAGCAGCTCTGGTGTAAAGTTCATAGAGCATGAATGCACACAGCAGGGCAATGGAAATGTGTTTGGAGCTCAGTGCCTGGAAACCACCTGCTGCTATAAATACAGGCTGATTCCAACATGAAGAGTTGAGCAACTAGAGAGCCACTCAGTGGCTAAAGAGCAGCTGAAACAACTGACGTTGGAGGTCTCTTTCTTAGATCAAGATGTCAGAGTGTACTCTCGAAGGTGACAGGAGTTTCGGTGTCATCTTCACTTCCTGCCGCGGTGCCTAGGGGATGAAAAAGGAGAGAGAGATGGTGGAGATTTTATAAGTAATGCCTGGATGATGCTTACATTTTTCATCAAAAAAAGTAGAAAAGGTAAAAACAAGCGTAACTAAAAGAAGCATTTTTAAGCTACTGACCAATATTACACTCGTGTTACGCTAAACATTGAAAACTACATGGGATCTAATATGCAAATTCTTGCAACGATATCGCAACGGTGAAATATGGAAAGCAGAGGACTTGTATTCACCACTGGAAGGTAGCTATGGGAAACTGGGTCACACAGGGTTGTTGAGTTGAGCTGAATTGTCAAATAACAAATTTTACCCACCTAAGAAAAACGCTGATAAATTGGGTTTGACTCGCTCACCACAGGTGGGGGTCTTGGGTCTCTCCAGCAGGCGAGGCCCCAAGATCCCGATAATCAAAGCCCCTATCGGGGCCGTAAGAAGGATGGCCAGCACAGCCACAGTCAGCACGTCCATCCCGTACTTTATCTGCTCCTTGTTGCCCTTTGCTCTGGCCATGTCTAAAGCCGTGGAGCCTATTGCTGCCTGAGGAAGACACAAAGACAAGCTCTGATTCGTCCCTTTACTCGCTGACAGCTTTTACTGTCATTAAGTAACGATCGAAATGTAAACATGTCAGTGCATGTACATTTAATCTGTTTTTCTGTGACGCCTGCAGAAGCGCACAACAACAACAACAACAACAACAACAAAAAAAGGACATCTAAAGAAAAGTTTACTGACATTTCCCAGGACCGACTCACCTGCACTGTTGCTTTGGGCATCCATGCAAGAGCTATGAACACTTTTTCTTTTAGGTTGAAGCCGGCATGTAACACACACACAAAGGTGAAGAGTACTCTAACTACCACAGCAACGAGCATGGAGGATATACCCAGACCTGTGAGGACATAAACAAGAGTTACAAAGGCACTGACACTTATAGTGAAGAATGCATACTTTAGGTTTGATTAAGCCGAAGTTTTCTTCTCTGCTTTAATCTTTTTCATACTTTGTCATATTGTTACTGTAGACTTTAGTGTATTTCAATGGGATTCAAGGTGTCAGTGAAATGATTAATGCCTTTCGTCTTTTTTTCCCACAACTAAAACTCCAAAAAAATGACTTGAGTTGACAATCAGTTTCAAGTCTTGTGGCGTATGTCGAAACCACCTGGGCAATTTGATATAGGTCTGTACTTTGACTGGGCCACTCTAACACAATACTTTGAAGTACATCCTTACATTGTAGCTCTGGATGTATGTTTAGGATTGTCCTGCTTGTTCACTATGATCTGCAGTATTCCTCTCTCCCACAGCATTTTGTAGGTAGGCTAAAATTTTGAATTTTGAATTTGACCATAGCAGCTCCCTTAGATTGTCTCCTGTGTCCTACATGGCTTCTGGAAAACCTCTGACATTATTTAAACATTGGCTTCTTTTACCATTTCACATGCAATGTGAGATTTGTGGAGGTCTCCTTTAAATAGATTCTCTGATTATTTCCTGCACCTCCTCCAGAAAAGGCTTCTTGATTGTTTCTGTAACTAAAGCTTTGTTTGTCTTGTTGGTTTAGTTGGACAGTGTCCTACTTGGTTTGCAGTCATTCTACATTCTCTCTATAAACAACCTTTAAATCATGTTCTAACAAGATGCAGAAACTGAGATACAATTGGGTACAAATTGACATAAAATAGAAAAACTGGGTAAAATCTAGAGGTATGAAGTAAGCCATACTGTCCATTTTTTTGTCTTTGTAATTCTGTTTGCTCTCTACTGCATTTTAACAAACCTCTCAGGTGTTCAGGGAGTGGCTACTTTGATACAGAGATTTAAATTTAACAAAGACATTAATTGATGCAATTAATTTTTTAAGGCTATCAGAATAAAAGCTCCTTAAATGTGATATATATATTCCTTCTTCCACTTTGCCATTGTCTAATACTTTGTGTAAATCATCATGCAAAATTCCAATAAAACACAGTGAGCTTTGTGGTTGCAATTTCACAAAATGTGAAAAAGTTCAGATAATATAGATATTTTCAAAGACAGTTCAATATTTTCTATTTAGTCTGCAAGAACCAGACACATTTTGCGGAAGTTCTAAAGAGACTAGCTGGAGGTAAATGACAGCAAGATAAACACATGAAATGATTTTAGTACATGCAGGACAGGTGAGAGTGCTCACATCTGCCATGTCTTGTTTGGATATGCAAACATATTTACATACAGTCACATTTGAATTTTTCACAATGATGACACTGTTATTTTGAAGATTTTGTGCATCCATCTCACCAACTGCAAGTCCCTCCAGCTCACTGACTCGAATCTCAGCTCCTATCAGTCCGAACAGCAGAGGCTGAAACACGTCCCACGCCCAACTAATCACTTCCTCCACACGGGCCTTTTTGACAGAAGACAGAAAATAGAATGTTTAGCACAGAGTGAAAGAAATGTGTAATAACTTGTACACTATATTGATAATTAACATGTAAACTACACACTCTCGCTGTGGTAAAATACATAAAAGTCCTCTTCAAAATCTGGATGGCATCAAAGTAAGAATGGAAAAGAAGGATTGGTGCATGACTATGGCTTCAATGTTCTATTACCTTTTCTTCTCCCCAGCCAAGCCCAGCCAGGAAAGATAACACCAGGGTACAGAGGCCCCCCGAGCCGGGAAACCCTGCCACGTTGCTGCCGAACACAGCAAAGACGGACAGGCCCAGCACCAAGAAGGAACGCTTCATCACCAGGTGTTTCTACAAGAGAACGTAACTGATTAAGAAACCGACTAAAGAAATCGAATCAAGCAACATGAAAAGCTTCATTTATCACGAGTAGTCAGAGTAGTAGGTAAAATTGACTCTTTCTTAATCAGCTGAATGTTATCACATCGATTGGGTTTTTTTAAAATTCAGAAGCATTAGGCAATATGAATGTTAGAGCGTAACCATTATGACGTTACACATTTAGAGCCACTAAGGCGATTATGAAGTGCAGAGGGTTTAGTTTACTGAGCTTCTGTTGACTCGTCACACTTTGCCTTTTCACAGAATGCTATGCAAGGATGAGCTGTAAAAATTAAAGGGATAGTTCAAGATTTTTAAGTGACGTTCTATTACTTAATGTTTTGGAAAAATCTAATTGAGTCTTTGTTCAGTATGAATCCTTATTTGTTAAAAAAAAACAACATAATTTTCTCAACATCAAATCGAAATCTAAATACATTTGAAAATGTATTTTAATTTGTCCATCATGTCTGTCCACTAACTGTCTGACCTTAAGGCAGCAAATGTAGCACACCTAAAACTTATATATTATCTGACGTCGAAGCCTGGATCTGCCACAGTCCTACACAGTAGTTGTGGCTGGCATGGTCAACTAAGAAGAAATACATTATGGCAAAATATATTAACAACAACAACCGTTACATAAACAGCTATAATAATTTTTACTTTGATATTACTTTTATTTTTCTAATAGGTCATTAGTAATGCTTTGCATGTCGAATGTCGACTGTAGGAAGGTTAACCTTTTAACTGACTCCAACTTTAGAAATCCTGAACTATCCCTTTAAGAAAGGCGAAGCAGCATAAGATTTCATACCTGGTCAGCACTTGGAAAGTACTGAATGAGGAAGCCGAGGAGGGTCCCAGCAACCATCCCTCCTCCAACCTCCAGGACGCCTCGCAGGAGATTATACAGAGTGGATCCTGAACAAAAAGGATTACAAGCAAATTAAGCAGTAAATTATTAAGATACTTCATTGAAGTATAAATAATTTAATCAACATGAAGCCCTTCATAGAGAATTATAAATTGTGACTGTTTTAAAGAATACAAAAAAAGTTATTTTTAATTCATAACATAGAAATACAGGCAAATCTGGGGTATCCGATTGCCATTTACCTCATAAATTAAAAAGTTTCTAATTAGTAATCAGAATAATCTGCACATTTACACCCTCTACTGTGCTGCTGATAAACTGCAAGCCAATATTAATGTTTTTTATTTCTCCCTCGGTGTGATTTTCAATGTTGACCTTCCAGCTGTGTCTCCCCTGGAGATAATACAGGCGATTTGTTTCAAAAAGCACAAGACTGAATTATTATACTCTGGAAACACACTGTACCTTCTGCGAAGGCCATGCCCAAGCATGTGGTGAAACCTGTGATGGCGAGAATGTCATCAAAGCTTCCAGCCGCCATCAGCAGGGTGGGGATGCCCTTTTCCACGCCGTATCCTTCCTTCTGCAGCCGAAGCATCGAGGGCACAACCACGGCAGGGGAGATGGCGCCCAGAACAAAGCTGCAGGAGACATGGGCTTATTTTACTGTTGCAAAAATGAAAGAAATGAAGTTTGTCTTTTCAGCACAGGAAGGTAATGAAAACATCATCATTGGATACAAAAGAATTATGTGTGCAGTAACTAAAGGAGACAGGCCACACAGTATGTTTTTAGGTCTTCAAACATGACTGCAAACAATCCTCTCAAAACTAGAATAGCAGAAACTTTCACGTGGTCTAATGGTAGCAGAGAATACTATTTATTCATTCACAAACAGGGGAACAGTTTATTAGTGATTCTATAGTGCAGTGCCTTGAAAAAGTATCTACGCTTGTCTTTTTCTACTAAATAAACTGTCAGTAAAGTGTGAGGAAGTTTGTGGTTGAAAATCAATTCAAAATGTAAATAATTCCATTGGTTGAACTGAATTTTATTTAATGGTGTCAGACAAAATGGGTCTGAATACAAATCCACGACACACTTCTGAAGCCAGGATTTCTAACCAGATGACACAATAACTCAATCGAGTGCGAAAACACAGTGTAGTGCAGAAAACTAACACAGAACATCATTCTGAACTCACCATCCCCTAGTTTTAAAACTGGTGGTGACGGGATCATGGTGAGTGAATGGCAGCTAGTCAGAGTTGATAAAAAAATGGAGGTAAGTATAAGGCACTTGCTACTTTTGCAAGGCACTGTATTCCAGATTTACTTGCAACTTTTGACAAGTAAATTTGTCAAAAGTTGACAGATTTACTGTCAACCTTCCTCTTGTCTTGCAACACAATGTTGAAAAAACAACACCACACACACACACACACACACACACACACACACACACACACACACACACACACACACACACACACACACAC
>CAEGAF010127871.1:0-17625 GCA_903067075.1 Micropoecilia bifurca
AGTTTTGTGTTTTAAATCTGAAATATTTTACACTTTTAGATCGGTTTTTATTTGCAGTCTGAACAATATTATGAAATGATTAATAATCATCTTTGAATATTGAAGATTTTTTTTACTTTTTTGAAAATAAGAATTTAAATGTGTTTCTAAGAAACTACATTCAAAATTAAACCATCACTTAATGGATTTGCTGTTAATTTTGTGAAGTTTGTATAAAAACATGTTAATTTTTGAATGTTTTGATCTCAATTTTTAATATGGGGAAACATGTAGAAAATATTGAGGAAAATGTTTTTCAAACTGGACAAAATATTTGATCATTAATCTGCATTCAATAATCTTTTTCACCATCTTTGGACATTTTTCACATTCTATTATTCTTTCAATTTTCTTTTTCTAATTGTTTTGTTAAAACTATTTACAAAATTTTATAAAGAACAAAGATCTCAGATTCTTAACGGGTTTTACATTGTTGTTTTTAATTGTTGTAATTGTTGTTTAATTGTTAATGTTAGCAGGAAAAATGAAAATTAATATTCAGATTCAGTTTCTCTCTGATTGTTTTCAGATCATTGATATGATGATTTATTTTTTATTCATCAATACAGCATTTATTCACATAATATTAAACTGTAAAATTGAAAGAAGTTTCTCAAATAAAATATCAAGTTTTTACACTGAGGAAGTTTGTGGTTTTTCCAGAAATGAGATTTTACTCTGAAGTGGAGATGGAAACATATTTACTGAACAAGTTCTAATGTAGTGAAGATTTGACTCACTGGACTGATTCTGATTAGTTTGTGTTTGTTGAGACTGAAGGAAACATAACAGTAGTTAATATGACAAAACATTATCAACCCACAGCAACACTTTCCTGAAAATATTCCTCCATTTTCCCTGCTAGTTTCCATCCTCCACTTCCTGTTTATTACAGTCATGTGTAATAAACATCTGACATTATTCTTTGTAGTCCAGGTTTGTTCAGCCATCTTGGTTTTCTGTTTTGGGTTTTTACATCCTAATATTCTGTATTTCAGTTTCCTGTAATTATTACCTGCTCTGCTCTGCTGGTTCTGATCCACAAAGATCAGAACCAGCATCGTCTTAGTCTTTTTTTTAAACTGTTGTATTTGGAAACAAACATAAACTCATGTTGTTTATTTTATTTTGCAGCTCATATAGTACAGATAAAATATCTCATTTTGACCTTTGGCATATAAAATGGTGCTCAGAGTTTCAGACAAGTTTTACTGTATTTGGATGAATTAAATGGTAAAAAAAAACATTTGGGTCTTTTATTGCTGTTTTATTCAATCTGAAAATCTGCTGTTCCATCTGAATTCATCAGGATTTGTTCCCACTTATCAGTTTTTTTCTCTTGTCTGCATTTTGCAGAGTTTAAATTAAAAACTCATCCACACCTTTTGTTTCTCCTGTCTCTAAATAAATCACTAGTTTTCAGATCAAACATGTTTTTCACTGTCAGCAACACAAAAACTGCAGGAAGATGATGAACTAACATGAACAAATTATTTTATACTTGCAGGATAAAACCTTTTCCTTCACACATTTTTTTATTTACATCTCTGCTCTTCTGCTGCTGCAGCGATAATTCAGAAAATGGCTGCTGAGACAATCAGCCGGTGATGGAGATGTTTCTGATCTGCAAGCTGGGAAGCAAGAGTTCATTCATTCATTCATTCATTCATTCATTCATTCATTCATTCTTATCCCATTTTCACTCTGGATTTATTCATTAACACCATGATGAACCCATGAACTGAATAAAAACTAAAATTATTGCCTTTCTGGTGCAAATAAGCTCTAATAAAATGAGGATTTTTCCTGTTTGTTTTCATTTGAAGCAGGTTTGAGATTAACGTTCAACTAAAAAGCGAAACTCGGTTATGATAACAGTTATTCTGTTGGTTCAATAATCAGATGTTTCTCTAATTCATATTTAAATTAAACTCAGTTTGTTTCTTCTCTTTCATTCAGACAAAGATCCTGGAAACTGTTTCTGTGATTTTAGTATTTTATTGTTAGAATGGAAAAAACTTCAAGAATGTCGTTTCTATTTTTATTTAAACTGAACAAACATCGTCTTTGTACTGAAAACACTTTATTGTAAAATGTTTTTTCTGCAAATTTATTCAGATCTGCTGATATCATTTACATTGAGACTGAGAGAAGAATACATGTTTAAATAATTTAAGTTAAAATAAATATTTTAAATCATTTGTTCAGACAAAACGAGCTGATTGTGCTGAAAGTGACTCAAGAAAAGAAAAGAGACTGGAGTTTCCAGACTGGCCACCAGAGGGCGTCAGTGGTGCCAAGAAGTGTAGAAACGTTACAGACAGAAACTGGAGCATCTGACAGTCAGAGAGTCATTAACTCTGTGTTAATCACCAGGTGTATTTTGAAGAATCTCATTTAAAAGATTTAGAAACAATGTTTACATTGAATACTAACATCTCCAAGTTCAGTTTGAGGCTAAAATCAGTAAAATCTGGTTTTAGCCTCAAACTGTCAGGGCATCACTGTGTTATAAAATGTCACAGTTTCTTTCTTTCATGCATTAATTCTTTGGGTTTTCCTCTTTTCTGTTTTTAGGTCCACAGTAACAGTTGACCTGAAGGAGATCCCAGAGGAATTGAATAAACTTTAAGCACATGTTCACATGGTGGTGGGGAGGGGGGGGGACTCCTGGTGCCACAGTCAATTAAGAGTTGGTTCATGTCTGCACAATTAATAAATGACTGAACAAACCGTCAGCTGAAGCTCAGAGCTGCATCAGGATGCAGCCTGTTAGTGTCTATACAGCAGAGAGGAAGTTAAATTAAACATGTCTGATTCTTTTCTGCTGCACAGAGAATGAAGAGCAACACATATATCAATAACATATGAAATGCTGCAAACTTGATCCACAAAGCAGAAGTCCTCCAGTCCAGCAGGGGGAGTCGACAACCAAATCACACAGAATGTCATGATTTAAAAGGATGTTCAAAAGACTGGAGGAAGAAAGAAAATGTATCATAAAGTCTTGTACAATATTATAGAACAGCTGCATATTTACAGGTAACATTACCTACTCAAGGCTCCCCCTGGTGGTCAGGAGGAATGTGGAGCATCTTGCCTGATTCTGGATGTTTCTCCCCCAGTAGGGAGGCGCATGCTGTGACTCAGGAGTCCTACCAGCTGGTTCACTCTGACGTTCCCTTTGCCTTTCCAATGGAAACTGTTTGTTTTGGGGAAGTTTGTTCCTGGAAACAATCTGGTTAAAGACACAGTAAGAAGGTAGAACTGTGATCTCCCAACATCTTCCACAGATCAGCAGGAACCACTGGTTTGCTGTTCTTCATTTCGGCCTGGTTTGCTTCAGCTGTGGATTGGTGAAAGGAAATGATGAAACAGTGAAGAAACTCGGCGTTGCTGATGCCGGTGAAGTACGTAGACCAGCTGTGGAGGATCCCTGGTCAGTCTCAGTTTCCTCCTCATCTCCCTTGGTTTGTGTAATGTGTCTGATTTCTTGAGTGGAAAAGACTATAAATGGTGTTTGCTTCTGCTGGTGGATCCAGTTGGTCATGTAGGTTCTGGTAGTGGCAGCTCTTCTTGGTGCTAAACACATTGATTTCAGGATGTGGTTTCGATCCAGGACTTGGCAGAACCTGCTCTGCCTCCAGATTCTGTAAACTTGCAGTTCTTTGTTCTACCATCATGTCTGCTTAGCTTCCTTGATGAATCTCCTCCATTACCTCCTTCCACATGACATTTGCATCCTGGGTTGATCTGACTGAAGTCCACCAGAGCATCTTCAGGATCCTACTTTTGTTCTTTTATCCTAAAAGACTCAAATAGTAAAATATTTCAGTCTTTTTTAGGTCAGCAGCTGGTTTCTTCAACATTCCCAGATCTTTTTTTGGTGATGTCCAACTTTTAAGCTGGTGCCCCTGGCAGCCCTGACTGCCTGAGGCCTCATGCCCTTTAACCTCTCCATGGAGGATGATGTGGTCACCTGGTCTGATTGGCAAAGATCTGGTTCTTAGACGGCCGCCTCTCTCTCTCCATGTTGATGTTCCTCTGGTCTCTGTGGGCAGAGACACTGGGTTGGAGTCTCCAGGTAATGGTTGACCTCGGCGCCTCTGGACATTTTTAACACAGTAAGAGCTCAACCTAGAGCTGCTGTTACTGAACTTCACTCATCCTGAACACATCAAGCTCAGATTGAAACAGGAGTAGAAAGAAAGTTTGCAAATATCTACATATCATTTTAGAGTTCAGTGATTTGGGCTATTCTAAAGTTTTTTGGATGAACATGTTGGTTATTTTTCTTGAGGCTCATTGTATTATTTTGCAGAGATCTGTTTTTGGAGTATCTGAAAGGTGTGGATGGCCTGGGATCATCTGCAGTCAGAGGATCTTTGTTTAGACCACCAGGGTTATTTTAATAATCTCGTTTCAAATGAAAGGTTTCAGGGAGGATGATGGGTTTCATTATGTTGCTGCTGAGTCTGTTTGCTTTGGAGGTTTTCCAACCAGATTTGTTCTGTTGCCACACAGAGAATCTGAAAACATCTCAGCTTCTATGAAAAGTTTCCTTTCTTTCTTTTTAGTGGTTTAGAAAACAGAGTGAGCTCTGTGTGTGTTTCATGATCAGCTGGAGCGTCGAGTCTTTGCTGCGTGTTGATTTTCTCATAAACCCTCGTTTTAACGCTGCTGGTTTAATGACTGTGTGTCTTTGTGTGTTTCTGTGTCTTTGTGTGTTTTTGTGCGGCGGCTCTGAGCCTCAGGGCAGCAGCAGGCTGAGCCTCACATGATCTGGTCACACTGTGATCCTCCTGTCCACCTCCATGCTGCAGAGGATCTGGTGGAGGTGAAACCATCCTGATGTCTGATCACTAAACAGCTGAGCAGCTGTGGCATCAATGACCTTTAACCTGGAAGAACAAAGTAGAAACATAAAGAATAACATCCAACATAAAAAACAGCCAAACATCTGACTGGTGACCCTTGAACTTTCTGTCAACCAGAACAGAAACGTCTAGTGTGAAGCAGCTTCATTGTTGACATGTTGTTATGGAAACAGTTTGTCTCAGTTTGTTGCAGGTCGTGATTCTCCTCATGTTTCTCCTCTTTCATATCCATTATGTCAAAGTCAGGCTGAGCGTCTGAAACTTTCTATCGTCCTGAAGTTACAGTTTGGCTGAAGTCTGGAAAAAGATCCATTTAAAAACCTCCAGAATGTAACGTCACAAATCAGCTGGCACTGCATGTTACCTAGCAACCCAAGCAAAGCCCAGCCCGTTGCCTAGCAACCCAAAAGAGAGCTCCAGCACGTTTGGTCAGCTGGTTTTACCGCAGTACAATGGCTGCTGGAAAAAAAAGTGTTCTGTTGTTGACTTGTGATCCAGAAACCACCTGCTGCATTTTTATTGGTTGTGCAGGAGGCTCCACTTCTGCTTTTCAAAGCAGTACGGTTATGTATTTATGCATTTGTTTGCAGCCTTTTTCACATGAGTGTTGACTTTGGGGGTGTGGCCAACAGCAAGACTTAAAGTGTCAGTCATAAAACAGCTTAAAATGCAGAACTGAGTCCAAAATCAAATTATCTAAGAAAAATGTAATGACATTTCAGAGCCAATGATCCGTCCTAACATGTTCATTACCTTTAACACAGAAGCATTTCTCTAAGAAAGCTGGGAACCATGGAGAGAGGAGGAGGGGAATGTCTGTGAGGAAGGAGGGAGGAGGGGATGAAGAGGGAGATGAGAAGCAGGGGGAGGAGAGGAGAGATGCATTGTGGGTTCATGTTATCCAGCCTCCCAGAAGCAGCTGCTCCTCTCCCTCCATGCCGGGTCCCTGCAGCCGAAACGCCGTCTTTGTTTTGTCCAGAGTCGGTTTGAGGAAAAGCTCAACTTGTTTGGAGTGTTTCTGTGTCCCAGCAGCAGATGAAGGAAGGTGGCGACGTCTGGATGGTTCAGGGCTGAAGGGGGGATGAGAGGAAGACGAGAAGATCTGCAGCATCACTCTTCATCCTTATTGTTCCTCCTTCCTGCCCTGATGCAGCAGCAGCAGCTCAGTCCGGCTGCATTATGCCTGAATCTGAGGGCAGCAGCTGCTGGACCGCCGGCCGCTGAGGGGGGGAGACATGCTGACTGAAGGACAATGACCTGGCTTTGTCTCCTGAGCAGCAAACCAGACAGACATGTTGAGGGTTTAAAGATGGGATGACCGACCCACCATGAACTCCTCCTGCAGTCCGAACCACAGCGGCTCCCCTGCGTTCTGCCTGCTGGGGGCGGCTGGTTTCTCCCCCCGCCTGGACTCCTGCCTGCTGGAAGCCGCCATCATCCTGTTCCTCTCTGTGCTCATCATCTCCGGGAACCTGCTGGTGATGTTTGTGTTCCACTGCGCGCCGCTGCTGCACCGCCACAGCGCCGGTCACTTCATCCAGACCATGGCCTGCGCCGACCTGCTGGTCGGGATCAGCTGCCTGGTTCCGTCTCTGTCGCTGCTGCGCCGCCTGCCGGGCCTGAACCAGCAGTTCGCCTGCAGAGCCTTTGTCTACGCCGTGTCTGTGCTGAAGAGCGTCTCCATGGCGTCGCTGGCCTGCGTCAGCCTGGACCGGTACGTCGCCGTCACCCGCCCGCTGTCCTACGTCACGCTGGTGACGCCGTGGCGGCTGCGGACGTGCGTCGTGCTCATCTGGGTTTACTCCGCCCTCGTCTTCCTGCCGTCCTTCCTGGGCTGGGGGAAGCCCGGTTACCATGGCGACGTGTTCCAGTGGTGCGCCGAGTCGTGGCGGACCAACCCGACGTTCAGCGCGCTCATCGTGACGCTGCTGTACGCGCCGGCGCTGCTCACCGTCTGCTTCACCTACGGCAGCATCTTCCGGATCTGCCGGCAGCACATCCGGGACATCAGCCAGCGCCACGCCCGCTTCGGGGCGCAGGCCCCGCCCACCGGGGGGCAGGCCCCGCCCACCGGGGGGCGGCGCTGCGACGGCTGCGCCGACAGGCGCTACGTCTTGGTTCTGTTCCGCATCACCAGCGTCTTCTACGCGCTCTGGATGCCCTACATCCTCTACTTCCTGCTGGAGAGCGCAGGCCTGTACCGCCACATGGTGGCGTCGTTCCTCACCACGTGGCTGGCGATAAGCAACAGCTTCTGCAACTGCGTCATCTACAGCCTCTCCAACAGCGGCTTCCGGAAAGGCCTGGGCGGCCTGTTCAAGCCGCTGCGAACCTCCGGGCTCCACTGCGCAGACATGTGCGCAGACGGCAGGAAGGCTCCGCCCACCGGGAGCCTGCGCAGCGACACGCGATGCCACGTCTGACGCTCTGCAGCCGCGGATTGGCTGAGGTGGTTTAGGAGCGTCTGTTTGGCGCCTTTTGGTCCAACAGGGAGGCGTCTCTGCTGATGCCTGCTGGAAACCAAGTTTGACGCCAAACTGCATGAAAACAGTCGATGTGTGAATTCAGAGAATCTAATAAACATTTAGCGGCCGGAATGGGGCTCAGTGCCTCCAAATCCGATTCCATGGTCTTGAGCCGGTAAAGGGTAAAGGTCCTTCTCCGGGTCGGGGGTCGTCCTGCCTCAAGTGGAGGAGTTTCAGTATTTGGGGATCTTGTTCACGAATGAGGGATGAAGGGAGATGGACAGGCGGGTTGGGGCAGCGTCTGCCATGAAGCGGCGCTGTTCAGGTCCGTCGTGGTGAAGAGAAGCTGAGTCAAAAGGCGAAGCTCTCGATTTAGCGGTCGATCTACGTTCCCACCCTCATCTATGGTCATGAGCTTTGGGTCATGACTGAAGAACCAGATCATGGATACAAGCAGCTGAAATGTGTTTCCTCCTCAGGGAGGCTGGAGCCTTAGAGAGAGAAGCTCAGACATCAGGAGGGACTCAGAGTCGAGCTGCTGCTCCTCCATGTCCAGAGGGCCCAGTTGAGGCATCTGGTCAGGATGGAGCCTCCATGGTGAGGAGTTCAGGTCCCAATGGGAGGATGGGAGACCAGGACACCTGGAGGGACGATGTCTCTCTGCTGGGACGCCTTGGGGTTCCTGGAGGAGCTGGAAGACGAGGCTGGGGAGGGAAGACTGGGCCTCCATTCTGAAGCTGCTGCCCCCGAGACCCGACCTGGATAAGAGGAAGAAAATGGATGGATGGATAGATGATAAACACTTAAAAAGTGCAAAAAGATGCATAAAAGAAAATTATAATTCCACCTGCTCAGTTAGATCCAGCAAATGCAAAAAAGCTAAACAGTTTATTGCCTAATTTTTCTAAAATTTCGCATATGGAGACTAAGGCCTCCAAATGCGGGTTGTGCTTAACCTCTGCACCACCACAGCTATTTCATTCTAATATTTCAACCTTCTATTGATATTGTGAGTTTAGTTTGGCAATAATTCAACTTTATTGTCATATGACTTTATTTTTATAAAAGATCATTTTTTTAGTCTGAACATTATATTTTGTTAACCTGAATTCAAGGTCCAAATAAACAGAAGCTGTAAAACACAACAAGATGGCCGCCCTCAGGTATGGAAACAGGAGATCATTGGTGGATAAAAATCCAGATTTTCAAATTCTGCAATGAACTGATGGGATGATTGATGGTTTCAGGATGGATGTAGGTGTGGAGTGAAAGTGACTTCGACTCCAGATGTTCAGGATCTGTGTGAAAATCTCCTGATCTGATCTGAGTTGAACCTGATCTGAGGAAACTCAGCCATGTGTTTTCTAACAGACTCGTCTTCTGAAGCTGACTGTGTTTGTTCAGCCTGGATTCATAGAAAATGTTGATTTATGGATCAGCTGGGCTCTCTGACCTGCGGCGTTTTTCCTCCTGTATCTGCCGAACGCCCAATAAGGAGGCAGACACTTTATTTATTTGGGGAGGTTTGATCCTGAAACGCTTCATCAGCAGATCTTCAGTCTGAATCTGAGCCGTTTCTGTTTGGAGCAGAAAATGTTTTACTGGTTTTGACTAAATGCAGAAAATTGATCAGATCTGATTCATATCAGGTCTGGATATGATCAGAGGTTTTGGATCTTTTTAATCTTTTTTTCGTATTAAAGGTTTGATGTGATATTATCTCAGCATTATGAGTCTGACAGTAACTTGTATCTTTTCTAGGTTTTAAAAATAACATTTAAAAACTAAACTATGTGCTAAAACATTTTAAAACAAAACTATGAATGAATTATTACTGTTGTGGTTAAATACGCTTAAATATTTCTCTAATTTTTACTATTGTGGCTGAAATAATGTATCTCACTAGTTATTTTGCTACAAAACAAAAAGTGTTGAATCTTTAATGTCTAATGTTTGATCTTATTAAACTGATCTGAAATCAGTTTCTCATATTTTGAAGTTCCTGGATTAACTTCAGTTTCAGGTCTTCAGATTAAATTTAGATTAAAAACCAGCCGATATTTTCAGGTTTTCATCTGATGCAGTTGAACATCATGAGCAGCAGCTTCATTTATTGCACTGAATGTTAGTTTATCTAGTTTATCTGAACCGACGATTCAGATCCATTTTAACGATCAAACTTTAACTTCCTGAAACGTTTAAAATGTTAAAATTTTAAAATTGTTTCCTAAAAAAGATCCTGCTCCTCCAGAAGCTTTGAGTTTTTACATCAGGGAAATAAATGGAAGAGTCAATAAAAACAGAGATATAACTTCAGAACTAACATTATCAATATATTTTTCAGATTTGTATCATATATTATCACTTTATTATAGCATAAATCTGCATCACCTCATAGTAAAACTTTTCACGCTGTAACATTTATATTGTGTAAACGTGAAAATTGATGATGTTCTGATGGTGGAACTTAAATCTTCAGAAGCTTCATGACGGCGCCTGGCGACGGCGCCTGGCGACGGCGCCGCGGTAACGGAGGCCTGAGTCTGTTTGACCTCCTGGAGGTCAACATGTTTCAGTCTGAACAGCAAAATATAATATTCATACTGTAAAAAACGGATTTGTTATTAATATGACTACAGTAATAAAATATTTCTTGTACTTTGAAGTTTAATATCATGAGTGGCTCCCAGAAATGAAACAAACAGCAAAGTTTGTTTCTTCCAAACAACAAAACCAGTTTTGATCCTTTAGCCCCCCAGTAGCAACAGGTGGGGGAGGGGCAGCTGCATTCTTTGATTCTTTTTTATCTAATTCTGATATTTTCTCTAGAATTTCTTTAAATTGAAGTTAAACTACAGAAATGAGATTAAAACCTTCACTTACTAAAGTTTAGTACTGAAATCTGACCAACGTTTCATTTTTTAGCCTGAAACGGTTTATTAACGCAGAATATCATTAAAATATTTTATACATCACAAGATAATTAAACATGAATTTATAAGTTCCTGCTTCTGATATTGAAGTTTTTGCTCAGAGTGGAGAAAAAAAGCCGAGAAATGAAATAAACTGAAAATTGAATGATTTTATTAAATGTTTTTATTAAAGGTTTTTATTAAAAAATTTTATTAAAGGTTTTCCACCTTGTGGGTTTTATGTGAGAGAAATTTAAACCCACAAACTGTTTTAAAGGTGAAGCTTCGTCTATTTGTATTAATCTGAGACACAATTATTTTATTATTGTGGATTAACAGGACGAGTTGATTTAAAGAAACTTCTGGTTTATTTGTTTTTGTGAGTTTTTCATAAAAATCTTCCAGTTTTGTCAAGTTTAAAGAGCTTTAAATGTTTAAACTTGAACTTTCCTGAGTCTCTCTGTAAAAAGCTTTGGTTTGCATGAACCGCATCTCATTTATGAGAGAAATGCTGAAAAGGAGAAAAAAACTCAATTTTTCAATTTATTGAAAAAGCTAAAATTAAAAAATGATTTAAATAAAATATAATGTTTTTTGAAAAATGATGCTATCAGTATTTTCTTGATGTGCTGAAGAGACAGAAGCTGAATCCTGTCAGGAAGGACAAGTAACTAGATTTATTCATGGTTTTTGTAGCAGTTGTTGTAACAGGACTTCTCCTTGTTGGAATTGAACTGAAATGACTCGTTTCATGATTTATTGCTGCAGAAACAACATTAAAGTTAATTGGATTCAGCTTGTGGAAACTTGTTGAAAACAGATTTTACTCCAGTTATTGTTTCTGACTCTGCAGCCGATCGAAGGGAAAAAACACGTTTCAGAAACACATTAAGTGTTCAGAAGAATATGAAATCATTTTAAAATCACATTTTGTAGAAAACTTTATGGATGTGCATTTTTAAAAAAATTAAGAGCACAATTAAAATTTTTTAAAGAAACAGAAAAAAATAGTTTTCTTCCTCTGCATCTAAATATGATGATTTGAAGGTAAATATTGTGAAACTTTTTAAAAATATATTGCAGGTTGTTTCTGTCTAACTGATTTAGAAGTAAAAAAACAAGCAGATATGAAAACAGAAAATAGTTAAAGTTGTTTAGTCAATTTGTTCCTGTTCATTAAAACTCAGCAGGTTTTGAGCCACAGGAAGTGCTGCAGTGTCGTCCTGCTGCAGTCAGTGTTCCAACGTCTACAACATGAACTGACTTTAAGTTTTGTTCTGGGTTGAGTGAAGAACCCAGAACAAGACAAAACTCTGAGTCTGAAAACTCAGAGTTTGTCCTACAGTTGACGTGTTGGACTGTTTTGTTCGGTTCTGTTCAGTTGGGTTCTGTTCGGTTCTGATCTGTTCGGTTCTTTTTTGTTTTATTTCCTGGTTTTTGTCTGAAACTAAACCAACTGGTTTTGTTCTTGTGACACCTTTTTCTCAGTTTACTAATTCAGTTTAATTTATTTTGTGTTTTTTTCCTGTCAGGAATTTTTCTGTTCATTGTGTCAAAAAAAAACAATAACTTTTCAAAAGTTGCACTCAGAATTTTCTGTATGACTATTTGTTGAAAATACAAATTGATTTAATATCTAAACTTCTTTTTTCTTTGCTCTATTACCTAATATTTATTCAGCTTATTTATTTATATATTCAGAAAACCTTTAATGTTGTATTAAAGCCACTAATGAAAGAAAAAGGAAGAAATGTCCACCATAAAACATTTCCAGAGAAACCCTTAGAAATTAATTAGATTAATCTAAAAGGTTTTTCAGGCAAATTTTCTACTTTACAAACTCAGAATTCAACAAGTTTTTTCAAGAAAATTTCTGAGATTAATGTAAAACTTTCTGTTTTGTTGGAAATTTGCTCCTCTTTCTCTTGTCTAACGGCTGGAAAACATTCAGCTTGTGGACGTTTGGATCTGTTTTTATGTGAAAAGCTGCTCTGAGCTCCATTGGGGCTCAGAACCGACCCGGTTCTGTGTCTCCTGAACTGATGGATCCAAACACATCCAGCTTTTAGGAGCAAAAAGTTTCTGTTTCCTCAGACAAACAGACAGAATCTGTTTAATCTGCCTCCTTCTGCTGTGAAAGTGAATTATTAAATGTTTCTATATGCTGGAGCAACACATGAAATGTACAGTTTTTACATTCCTGTCATCTTTTTGTGCAATAATCCTACAATGAACACAGTTTATAATCCAGACAAAGGGCTTTAATCTCTGAGCTGTTTGGTTCTCAGCATGAGGTCTGAACATTTTCCTGACGTTTATTGTAAATAATGTGTGAATAAAACTTGAATGTTCTGTTTGTTGTTGTTTCTGGATTCATTTTAAGTAATTAAAAAAATTCTCAAAGTCGTTTAATTTTTATGTTGGAAAAAAACCCATTGAAAACATCAAACTGATTATTACATTCAGCTTTAGAGACTTTCTTGTGTTTTTCTTCTACGTTGTTTATAACCGTGGCTCATTAATAATTGCATTTCACTAATTTTCTTCTTTAAAATGTAACAGATGTTTCTAGTTGGGCTTCCATGCAGAAGGAAAAACTTTCTGTTAATTGAAATAAATTGTCTAAACGAGGAATGATCAGTTAAATGAAAGTGATATTATTATTAACATGAAGTTCAGTAGGATGAAAGGATGATCCAGCTATGACAGAACATCAAACCTGAGATGGATTTATTAATTATTCTTTATGCATCATTTTTTTATGTGCAGATCAAAAGCCAGAGTCTCCAGAGTGATGAAGGAAAGATTTGAATCTCTTCTGATTTTTATTCATTTTTTCCAGTTGCATGTCACAGATTATTGTAACTCGATTGAAAACAAACACTTTTCAAATGATGAGTTCATTTATTAATGTAAAAATTGATCAGAATTAGTTTTGTTGGTGATATTGTGACTCAAACAAGGAATTTGACTTTGGTTTTCTGTCACTTTGTTAAAAAGACATTTCTTAAGGTTTTTTATTATTATAAAGTTAAATTCATGTTAATTTTCTTTGGCTCAGTTTGATTTTGAACCATCAGTTCAGACGGCAGTGAACTGAGAACAGTTTATAAACTCAGATAAAATCAAATCAGTTCCTCCTGTTCACTCTGCTGCTCTCCTCCCCTTGAGCTTGTTGTCTGTCTCACTCTGCAGAAACACAGGAGAAGTTTATTTGGGTCTGTGTGAAGAACAGAACAAAAAACTACAACATGATTACTGATAAAGAGAATTATGATGAACATCTTCCTAATAAACTCAGTGCTTAGTGTCTCTGATTGAGATGTTTCTGCTGACGGATCATCCAGCAGGACGACATGAAGCTCAGATCACTAACAGGCAGCAGGACAGAAATTTAAACAAATAAGAGGAAAATAAAATGTTTCTGTTGATTTTAGTTTCCCAAACCAATTCTGCCTGATAAGTTTAGATAAATTTACTTTTTCTTTAAACTCGCTGATCTCAGCTCAAGCTTTCAGCAGAAAGTCAAACCAAAAGTGTTTTATAGTGTTGATTCGCTCCGTGTTTGCAGTGTTTCCTTCAGGTCACATGACTGTTGTCATGGTGATGGTTCCCACCGCCTCACATGATGCTGCTGAGTTTCTGCTGAAGAGTTAAAGGAATCTGTTCATCAGAGGAAACTGAAGTGATGAGGGAATCAGATGGATGGTTTGTTTCTGTGGCTTCAGTCACGACAAAGAAACTAAATGAATCCAAATGAGATGCTTTCATGGGCTGAAGTTCTGTCATGGATTTGTTTTATCTTTAAACTGAAAAAGCGCTGAGCTGCAGATAACTTCCTGCTTTTAGAGCGTCTCCAACCCGATTGGCCACAGAGTCGACCTTCTGTCACCTGAAGAACATTTTCAGGATTAAAGGACTAAAGATCCAGAGAATTTCATCCAGCGCTTTTTCTATAGTGGAATTAATTACTGCAGCAGGTCTGACAACAAACCTAAACCTCTAGATGCAGCTGATCCAGAAGCTGCTGCTGGAGGACTGACTAAAACCAGGAAGATCAAGACACCAGCCAGTTCTAAACCACCTAGTTCTACATCACCCAGTTCTACATCACCCAGTTCTACACCACCTAGTTCTACATCACTTGGTTCTACATGACTCGGTTCTACATCACTTAGTTCTACATGACCCAGTTCTACATCACTTAGTAGACTCAGTTCTACATCACCGAGCTCTAAATCACTTGGTTCTACATGACTCAGTTCTACATCACCTAGTTCTACATCACTTAGTTCTACATGACTCAGTTCTACATCACTTAGTTCTGCATGACCCGGTTCTACATCACTTGGTTCTACATGACTCAGTTCTACATCACCTAGTTCTACATCACTTAGTTCTACATGACCCAGTTCTACATCACCTAGTTCTACATCACTTGGTTCTAGATGACTCAGTTCTACATCACCTAGATCTACATCACTTAGTTCTACATGACCCAGTTCTACATCACTTGGTTCTACATGACTCGGCTCTACATCACCTAATTCTACATCACTTAGTTCTACATGACCCAGTTCTACATCACCTAGTTCTACATCACTTGGTTCTAGATGACTCAGTTCTACATGACCCAGTTCTACATCACCTAGTTCTGCATGACCCAGTTCTACATCACTTGGTTCTACATGACTCAGCGCTACATCACCTAATTCTACATCACTTAGTTCTACATGACCCAGTTCTACATCACCTAATTCTACATCACTTGGTTCTAGATGACTCAGTTCTACATGACCCAGTTCTACATCACTTAGTTCTACATCACTTGGTTCTAGATGACTCAGTTCTACATCACCTAGATCTACATCACTTAGTTCTACATGACCCAGTTCTACATCACTTGGTTCTACATGACTCGGCTCTACATCACCTAATTCTACATCACTTAGTTCTACATGACCCAGTTCTACATCACCTAGTTCTACATCACTTGGTTCTAGATGACTCAGTTCTACATGACATGTAGAACCAAGTCATCACTTGGTTCTACATGACTCAGTTCTACATCACCTAGTTCTACAGTTGCTACACTGAGAGAATAGACTTTTAAATCCTGCTGCTAGTTTATAAATCACTGAATGGATTAAAGATCTGCTGCGGTTGGATGATTCTTCCAGACATCTGGGTCTGGTTCTGGTTCTGGTTCTGTTCTGCTTCCAGAACCAGAACATGGAGGATCAGCATTCAGCTTCTATGCACCACAAATCTGGAATAAACATCCAGAAAACTGAAACTTTGAGTTCCTTAAACATCAACATATTTATTTTGTGGTTTCGGTGATGAAACTCGTCAAAATGTCTGATGAGCTGCTGACTGTTGTGTGTTTTCACTTTGTCATTTCATGTTTTCATTTCCCCGTCAGGCAGTTGGTTGAGCACCAGAGGATCCCAGGGAGCCTGATCCCTTCATCTAAAAACATGTTAGGTCAGAGTTCATGTTTTTACTTTCCTGTGGGAAACTCAAGATGCTGCCACAGCGGCTGGCAGTCAGGAGGAAAAGCCTCTTCAGAGGCTGACGGCGCCAAATTTGGGCCAGAACCGAGATCAGAAGGAGGGGAGGGAGGGAGAGAGACACAAAGAGATTTATTATTATTATTTTAGCTTAAAACTTTGTGTTTTTATCACATCTCAGTGTTGGAGGCGCCAGAGATCTGCTGGCATGAAGATAAAAACGGTGATGGATGTTACAGCTTCCTAAAAACGTGTTGAGATGCCTGCAGTGAATCGGTCCAACAGAAACAGAGAAACCAGACGGATGTTGGTCTGACCAGAGCCGGATTCATCCAGCATCACTGATGAGACACTGAAGCTCAGGTTTTATCTGCAAACCATGATAATTAACATTACAAGAAATAAAAGCTTGAAGTATTAAATCCATGATCCTCCAGGATTTTAATTGATTTTTTTCCAAAATCACAAACTTTGTGATTAGAAATAATTGCAAGAAATTTTGCAATATATTTTTCCCTTTCCAAAATGTACATATAGCTGAAAAGATTTGAATAAAAATAAAAATAAAACAAAGTTTGGAAACACAAACACTTTGTTCCTTAAAGAACTGAAATATATATTACTACTTGCCATATTGATCACTAACCAGTTGGTGATCGATTGATTCCAATCCCACCAACAGGAAGACATGAGCTGCTGCTCAGGATCAGATCATGATCCAAGTTCAGCTTCAGTTCAGGAAAAGTTACAATCAGGCAGTAAAACCATGTTGACGTTTTTTCAGAAAAGGATTCAGACATTTTGAATTAGTGAGAATCATCAGAGAATCAGGCTGAAGAAGTTAAATTTGTCTGATTCTCATGTTATCAGCCGACCTGCTGCTGCCTCAGGCTTGTTTATCTGACCTGAGGCGAGTTGAGATTCAACAACCATGTTAGGAAACTGAGCTGAATGTGTGTGAGTCTCTGAGGAATCTAAAGCATCTGAATGCTGTTTGATCTGCAGTTTGTATGGAAGCCGTCGCCCAACGTGTGTTTGCTCCTCATGAAGCCTCTGCTTCTCCAATCAGACGCCTGTTTCTCACCAAACATGGCGGCTTTCCAGGAACCACCGGAGGATCTGAAAGGAAAAGCATCAAATCACAAAGTATTTATAGAAGTGAAATGTGAGAATTCAGAACAAAGTCACAGTTTTACCAGAGATGGATCCAGAGAGCCTCCAGGATGGAGAGTCTAATTAAATCCACTTCTAATTAGCAGCTGCATCGTCACGGAACCAGAACCAGAACCAGCTCAACATCCGGAGCCTTAAGGGTTTCTTCACAGTTCATAATGAGAGTTTTTCTCCACTGATGAACCGACTGTCCCTCTGTGTATCTGGACAGATGAAATTGTTGTGGATCCTTGGCAGCAGCAGCTGCAGCTGTCAGGATGATAATGAAGCTGTTTTCACTTGGAATCGATCCGAGGATCAGTTTCTGGAGGACGACCACATCTCTGCCTTCACAGATCTCAATCAGATCTCAATCAGATCTCAATCAGATCTCAGTCAGATCTCAGTCAGATCTCAATCAGATCTCAGTCAGATCTCAGTCAGATCTCAGTCAGATCTCAATCAGATCTCAGTCAGATCTCAATCAGATCTCAATCAGATCTCAATCAGATCTCAGTCAAATCTCAATCAGATCTCAGTCAGATCTCAGTCAGATCTCAATCAGATCTCAGTCAGATCTCAGTCAGATCCCAGTCAGATCTCAATCAGATTTCAATCAGATCTCAATCAGATCTCAATCAGATCTCAATCAGATCTCAGTCAGATC
>CAEGAF010127874.1:0-20926 GCA_903067075.1 Micropoecilia bifurca
ACACAACAACACCGTCTCCTGTGGCTCACTCAGTTTTCCTGTTAAAACAGGTTATTTGCATCTGTTGCCTGTCCCTCCACCTGAGACCTGCAATACTAACATCCCTCTTTAGACACATCGCTAATGCTAAAGCAAACATGCTAACAATGAGGTTCTCTGATAAACGTCCATCTTATCTGATGATGCCAGGGGAAATTTTTAATACCAAATTGTCAGAATACATTTAAAAAGTTTTAAAAACATATAGTACCATCACTATTTTACTAATTTACTATTTGTGTTTCTTTTAGTGTGGAGACAGGGGCGCAACTACATACTTTCTGAGGTGTATGCAAACATGTCTTCTGCAACTCCCAAGCTCTCCAATCCCCCACTCCCTCTCCTGGCCCAGGTTTAATATGTCCATAAAGCTCTCCCTTATTCATGCACTTATAAAATACTGTAATTCTACCATGGACTTTCTACAGTGGAATTTCAACTGGGCCAATCAGAAAACAAATGGAGAAGTTGTGAATGACATCTGTCCGCCTGCAGTTTTAGCAATGGCAGTGGAGGAAGTGTGAAGCTGTTCAGTCCGTGTGTTGGCCATGTTCCCATGACCGGTTCAGCTCTGCACTTCTCCCATTGGAGTGGGGGATGATTGTTTACAGCACTGGCAATTTCCAGTAAGCTTCATAGCCTCCATAAGGTTTGCTGATGAAGAGATTTCAGTTGAAAATACTGAAAACCAAGATGCTCCACCAGTCACCAAAAAAATCAATAGCTAACATTCATTAGACAATGACAGAGAGAATCGGCCATTTAAGTCTTAAGCGTGTCAAAAAGACACCAGCAATACGGGAGAATGACACCAACACGAACCACATTGTAACATTTGGAAATTCGGTGTATGATCTAGGCCCAAAAGGTTGAACCATTTATCCAGAATTCATTCAACTGGTCACTGAACAACAGTCCACCTCTGTCAAGACCTCAGACGAAAATGTCCCTGCAAAATCAATTTTCATGACTGCAGAATCTTCCACTTAAATAGTTGAAAAGTATGATAGTTCTGTGCTGGAAAAACAACATGAAGAGGCAGCTTTCTCAGAAAAAGGAACTTGTACCATGCAAAGTTAGATCTTTGCTTCTCACCTTTTCACTGTGAAGGAATCAACCTCCAAAACACAGGGGACATTGGGTCAGCCAAGAAAGAAACAAAGTTTTAAGAGAAAACCTGCAAAAAAGACACCAATATTGGGGAAAATCTTTCCTGAGCCAGGCGCTTCGGCGGACCTATCACTTTTCACGGACAATTTGGAAAATGATGGAAGGTCTTTGCCAGAAAAACAAAGCAATAAGGCAGCTTCATGTAGCGGCATAAAAAATACATTTTGGAAAACGTCTCCACAGTCAGAATCTCAATTAGATTCATTTTCATTTGCTCAAGACGCTAAATTGCAAGATGTTTCAATGGGATCAAAAGAAGGTGATCAGGCAGCTCTGTTAGAAAAGAAAACTTATTCTAAAGACACAGTGACCAGTTTATCACAACTGGCCACTGAAATAGAGGCAGTCACTAAAATACTTGAGGACAGTGCATCCACAAACTGAGGTTTCTGACAAACAAAGTGGCCTGGTAGAGAATGTACCTGAGGTCTTTGACATACAAACCCAAGGAGCTGCAAGCTGGGAAAATCCCCATGCCTTGTCTTCATCCTTCTCCAACTCAACTAGAAACCATACTTGAACCGATTACCGACGTTCAACAACACGTACATCATCTTTTTCAAGAATTGTGAAAAACAAAGGCATCCCTATATGAGGAAATGGACAAGAGAACCTTGGCGGAGAAAAATGATGAATGCTGGTTGACACAGCTCCATCTTTATGAAAAGAAAATGGTCTCTGTTCAAACACAGACAGATTTACCAGATGGCTCCAAGTTGAAAACAGTCAATTACTGCCCCAGTATAAAGACAGAAGAGGAAAGTACCAACTGTGGACTTTGACATGGATTTCTGATATCGTAGATTTATCAGAGAGTTGGAGGTGAGGGAAGTTTTGGATTTTTCATTATAGTCTAGTTTTATTTAGATGTGGCATTTTGCTTGTCTAATTCAGGTAGCTTTAATTAGTTTCTAAAGTGTATTTGCTCATTTTTATTAATTATTGTTAGTTAAATATTTCTTAGTTTTAATTTGATTTTTAGTCATTATAGCAGTATTAGTTTTTTCATACTTCTTGCTAATAAAGTAAGAGCTGCATGGTGGCAGAGTTTCTCCATGTATGCATGGGTTCCCTTTTGTATTTATGTGTGTGTGTCTATACACACGTACATATTTATACATATATATATAGTACCTATAGAAATAGAGGTAATATTTATATATACACATAAATATTATCTACAGGCAAATACTGTCAGTGTCATAATTTTTGAAAAGCTTTTCTTCATCCCTCCATTATCTTTATCCCCATCCCTCTTCAATTTTCTGTTTTTCTGTACCCCTGTTAGCTTGATTTTTTTTTCCCTACTGCTCCATCTTTACTTCACTGTTGTCAAGTGCACTATATACACAATTCAAATTTACAAGGAAATAAAAAACACAGCTGATTGCGTTCTCTAAGGGCCCCGCAACCTACGAGGGAGGGGAGGTGAAACGTTGGGGGGGTGAGGGAGGGTTACCTAATCAGTGCCGTTCCTCTGTTATTGATCATTGCATACAGTTCATACCCACTTTTTGCGCCCCTGCATGGAGGGCAGACGAAGTGACTTGATGAGAGAAACAGTGAAGGTGCTTGTTAGTTACGATTCTGCTGCCGAATAGGACCCAGCTGAGGTGTCCGTTGTCACAGAGGGAATCCTCTGCTGTAATAAAACTTGTCTGGCCTCGCCATAACTGCTGTGATACTGAATCCTCAGGTTTATTTGATGCTGTTCTGAGCTTGGCTGTAAATGTATTTTATGGATAAAGACCTTTGAAACACGTACCGTTATCCTGTTGTTTTTGATTCAGTGACAAATGGGCAGATGGTTTGGACCCCCAGTAGAATATTAAGTTGCATCCTGATAAATATTAGGTGTTTTCCAAAGTTTATGTAAATGTAAAATAGAATAGACAAGAATTCATCAGTTTTGTAAGAATTTAATGTCATTTAGTAAGTACATCTTAAACGTTAGGTGTTATCTAAGGCATTTATACTGGTTTTTCCTACTAAACCTAATATACAATCAATTTATCAATTAATTTAGTCACTCAATTTAGCACATTACATCATTAATTTACAAACAGATTCTCTTACAACACGAGTGAACAAGGAGCTAGAAGAAGAAAAATCTTTTATAAACCGGCTCCTTTCTCAGTAATAACAAGTTCAATTTTCTCATTAAATAAACTATATGTTACAATTTATCTTTCACCTTATTGTTAACTCATAGTTTTGTTTTGTGTCACAAACAAAGGTTTAACGTTAGTTTTATATGTGTTGCCCCATAGTTCTGTCTAATATGACAGACATGAATAATATAGAATAATACATGGTTTAATCTAAGCGACAGATATGTTTAAAGTCCACCAAAATATAAATTAAACAAATTAGTGGCAGGACTTTATTGGTGAAATTCTAACAGTTTCTTTTTTCTGAAAGCTATTTTTTTCACTCCAGCTCCTTTAAATTGTTTCTTAGATCAGAGTTGTCATCTGGTAGACAGAAAACCCTCCATGTGTAACCTAATTTCGGTCGGGAGCGTTCGCACTCTAAAGAGAATAAACTCCAAAAAATATCATAACATTTGCGTTAAGCCAGGCTATTAATCACATCCACATGTCTACAGCGGTTCTGCCACCCATGAGCTGGACTCCTGGGCCGATCCTCTCCCATGACCCAACCAATCTGCCCCCCCATTCATTTATCCAACGTAGCCTCCCAGACAGTTCATACGGGGCAGTGAAAGGTTCATTATTGTGATTCTGTTGTCTTTCAAGGAAACCTTTACGAGGTGAGAACCTTGTTTTTCATCCGTCTCTACAATCTTGATAATGGCCCGCAGAGTCAAGGTTAGGTGTGTCAGCTGCGGTGACAGCATATGGCTCCGACGCGGCACAAAACCAACAGTGTGTGCCATATGTGAGCGCATTTCGCCCTCGCCGCTCCGCACAGCCTCCACGCTTAATGGCTAGAACAATTATACATTCCTCCTCTGATCTCGTATCACAGAAGACTTGGTTTCGCTCCAGCATGATTCAATCAGCTGCAGCGTGTCTGCCGTCCCTGAAAAGATAAATTATGCCATTACGGCTCTGAACTGCAGCGCTGCGCCCCTGGAAAACAGCGCGGCCTCACTGGGCTTTAAAGGAAACGTCACTAATTACCTCCTCTTTGTTTGGGATAATATTGTTAAGTCATCCATCATTCAAATGGGTGTCAATACGACTGAGGAACTGAAAATGGCCACTTTTTAAAAAAAAAAAAAAAAGAAGCTTTAAATTGAAAGGTTTTTACAAAAACATTGCATAAAAGTAAAAAAATCACAAAATAATGCATGAAAGAAATAAAAAATGGAGTTTTAACAGACATTTACTTTAACTTCTTGCATAACCTTGGCGTTCACATATGCACTCATACCACATCAGAGTTCACATTTTTAGTCAGCATTGTGCTTTCACACTTCCACAAACAGACAGGACTTTCTAGTCAAACTAGAGTTCAATTAAAGTGTTTGTAGACCTTCCAGCTGCAATGACCATATTTTAGATTCCAATTGCAGATTTGTTTCAAACCATCCAACTCTCACAGTGGAGTGTAACGCTCATAACAGAAAAATGCCTATTTTTCACATAGTACATATGTGAATATCTTTGCCACCATGTGGTGTTCAATTGTATGTTCAATTATGTCTGGTTTAGGTATAATTGAACTGTAATGTGCAAACAAAATACCTAAAATTGTGTTATGTTTGTAACATATTTATATTGAGATACTTTTCAGAGCATGAACACATTTTTCTTAGAATCATTTTAAATAAATTTAGGGAGGAAAAACTTGCAACTGAGTCTACAATAGAATGGTTAAGATATTTACTAATAAATGTTATGCAATAAAAAAAAACTAAAAAAATCTGAAAACCATGAAGCATTTTTATTCTACTTCACAATCATGCCCTACTGTGTGTTGTTCAGTCACATATAATCACCAAACACCAAAACAAAGTCTGTCGTTATATGAACCCTTTATTTTTTCCTTTTTTTGCAAGGCAGTGGGAATAAATCCGCCACCAGATAGTTCAAATCAGTTTCTGTAATTGAAGGAAGTTGTGCTCTCTTTCTCGCCTAACCTCGCCTAACCAGATCGAATTCCTCACACCTCTGCTTGTTTCATTTTGACGCTCGCATGCCACGGTGGCACACAGCATGATGGCGCTCGCATTTCCAATAAGGCTGGCACAATATGGCTCTGGACTATTAATATCCCACAATGCCAAGGCTGCAGTGGTGGCATCTGCTCCTCTAACTTTGTCATCCTGTCCTCCGTCCATCTTGATCGCATGGCCTTTGAGTGAGCGAGAGGCAGCTTGAAGTCCCGTGTTTTAGGTTTTTGGACTGAGTTTGCGTTTATCACGAGAAACCTTTTGCACAACTGTTTAGCTGCTCATAGCGCTCGCGTTTCATTAGCTTCACGCAAGCTTTAATTGATCTTTATTTCCCCTGATTGCAATCATAATTAAACACCAGAAAGCTGTTTGAGCTACAAGCCATCTGCCAGGTTTGGATGATGGGCAGGAGCAGCGTGGCTACAAGGCCACCATGGCGCCCTCTGCCAAGACCCACACCTCCGAGTGTCCAATCAAATGTGGCACAATAAGGTCAACGCTGCATGCCTGTTCTTTGTGTTGGGACGGGTCCCTATTTTTATTTGCTTCCTGAGGAAAATAGACCATGAATCAGGGTTCCTATGCAGTTCGAGTCTGTCCGTCTGTCCGTCCATCCATTGGCCTGACCACATCGCCATCTCCACTCAGAGATTCACCTTTTACCTTCTGGATTACGCTTTAGATTATGTTCTGCTTGGAGCAATAAGTATAAACATTCATTTATTTCTAGTGCTGTTTCCAGTGAGTTGTCTCGTAATGTGAGGGATTTCATATGTTAAAGTATTATGTACTTATTGCTCAAATTTTTAGACTGAAAAGCACGTGTGTGTTTTTGGTGGAGAAGTTTTGTTTTTAGAAGTGGAATTTAGTAGCATGCCTTCTTGCTAAATATTAATATTTGGTGTATTGGTAGACTTGCTGTAAAATTAATTACCCATCGGGACATTAATAAACTCTTAACCTGGGTTTATAATAAGTATTTATGCTTAAAAAAAAGGGAAATTCCATAAAAGACCTCTCAAAATACGAGTTGGAGAAATTATTAAATTTTGGCCTGAAAAATGTGTGTGGTTTACAAAAATTTGTTTGAAAAAATAAGGATCTGACAAATTATTTATGATTTATAGGCAGCTATTTGTAAATGAATTTAAGATCGAAAATATAAGTCAACTGGAATTTCTTCAGAAACCTGCAATGCTTTATTATTTTACTTTTTTAAACAAATAATATTTATGTCTTTCTAAGCTAAAGCAGAAGTCCTCTTTGCAGTGCATCTGGTTATATTTACATCCTTCCCAATCCATACTTCCATAATCCTGCTTTTTTCAAAATCCCCAATGGACAGTTCATCAACTCTTGATCTCTTGAAATTAGTAAATTAAGGTTACTGCCAACATATGGCTTGGACATTTTCTAAAAGTATGAACAACCCATTGTAGCTGCTGTATTTACTGTGTTACCAACCTGAACTGCAGCGCCAAGCCGTCGTCCAGGGCAACCCCGTGGAGAAGCTTGGTTGTGAATCAAAGCTATCAATAGCCATTCAGTCGAAAGGCCATGTTCTTATGATGAAAAAATATGCCATTTAAAACATCTAGTTTACATTATGATTTTCTTCGGATTATGTTCTCACATTAGATTTATACTCATTCCGATTTTTATAGTTCAGGCTCCGCATGGCTCAAATCGGGTTATGAACTTAATCAATCCGCGCGCTCTCCCGCATTGACTGTTTTATGATCGGCCCGAGGTCCCCAGGTTTTATTGACCTGATAACCTTAGCCGAAAATGGCTGTGTGTGTGTGTGTGTGTGTGTGTGTGTGTGTGTGTGTGTGTGTGTGTGTGTGTGTGTGTGTGTGTGTGTGTGTGTGACTGGGAGAAGGCAGCAACGCAAGATCTGTCCCCTCCGAAGCAACGACTGGTTAAACGCGTTGTAAACGAGAGTTGAAGTGAACTGATCTGATTTCTCTGTATGCGTTCTCGTGTTTGATGGTTTAGAGTTCTCCATAAGGACGGTTCCTTAGAACAGGTGATGTGTAAACCCCCTCATCCCCCCCAAAATAATCAAAACAGGAGGTGGAACCTAGAGTGATGGATGAAGTGGGAATCCCGCTCCTTTTCCATCTCTTTCTCGTTCTCTGTGGTGTATTCCATCTCTTTCCAGTGGGATGAGGAGTCACGCCGATGCATTCTTGACCTCCATGAGGGAAGCAGGGCTGCTGTTGCCACAGCTGCACTTTCAGCAGATCCTCATCCACAGGGAGAGAACGTAGTCGGTTTGGAGAATGTCTGTCTTATAGCTGGCGGATCCAAGCAGCAGTCATCGCTTAGTGGAATGCAGATGTGAGGAGTTTGGAATACTGAAAAAGATTTAAGTAAATGCAAATGAGTGTCCTTGGTTTTTCTGGCCACTTTTCATAGAAACTGTCCTTTTGAATTTCCCAACTAATAGTTGCCCTACCAAAAGATTGGTAGGACAATATATAATATTATATTTATAATAGATATTATTTAAATATAATGGAATACTGTGTTATTCCAGTATAATATATAAATGTTCATGGTTGTAATTCATCAAAATGTGGAAACGTTGGAGGCGGATTAATTCTTTAGGACTTCTTTGACTCTGTCTCTTCGTTTATATAACATTTGATGGGTAACAGTAATTCTCTAATATATAATTCAATCATCTGATCACCTATAGTTTAAGATTTTTGAAATCTAATCAAATTTAAACTTTCTGGAATAAATTGACCACGAGAAACAGGAATGATTGACTAACTGATGTTACTTCCACCATTAAAACTCTGACCCTTTCTGATTGATCATTACTTTCTGAGACAAACTATAACTAAATAAAGGTAACTCTACAATAGTGAATGTTTTTTGGACTTAGAAAAATCCTAACAAAGCAAACAGAAAAAAAGACATTTAAAGTGCCATATGGGCGCTGAACCTGTCATACAGTGTGCGGCTGCACTGCAGCTTTAACACATATGGCTTTCCTTAGATCATTACTTCCATTAAGTCATTAAGCCTTGGCCTAAGCCTAGCCTGTTAGTTAGTCACATTAAAGAGTTAACACTTTCCGTCTCCACAACCCAATGGGCTGCTACGTCTGCCGTGGCAGCTGACACGTCTTTCATCCCTATAATTAGGAAAATTGCTCTTAACAGGTCCAGCATTTAGTAATGGTCTCATTTCTTCCAGATAGCCGTGATGAGCGCAAACTGCAAGAAGATGTCCTCCATTAACTCTTTGCACCAAGGCTAAACTAAACCCCTCCTGTGACCATTCAGCGTGGTTTGATCTGTTATCGTCGTCACAGGCAAACACCGGTGATGGGACTTGCAGTTCTCAGAAAAGAACAGAATCTCTGTTCAAATAATCCGTTTTTTTTTTAAAAATGTTACAATAACAAGTCATTTTATCTATAACATCGTTTAATTTGAATTATTTTTGAGGATGAAGTACATCAAAGTTCTCAAAAGTTGAATCATCTGTATTATATAAATAATCGCAGTATGTTTTTTACAGAAAAATTATGTATATATTTTCCAGGATTGTCGACATTACGCATGAGATTAATCTGAAAATATTAATGGATTAATATTACATAGCGCAAATTAGTCAAACTACTATTTTGAGCGACAAGCCTCTAAAGAGCTACGTAGTTCACAGCAGTGCGGGGTGTGATGAGAGCAACAGCAACAGGTGAAAGTTTTACTTGGTAAGAGTTTTGTGTTTTTCTAGTATAGCAATTAGGTCTCTCTCACACACACACACACACACACACACACACACACACACACACACACACACACACACACACACACAGCGCCGCTATGACACATCATGAAAGAAAACGTTGAGCAATGAGAAAGTGCTCTGCTAATACATCCCTTTCTCCTATTTTATTTATTTAACAATTAATTAAACATTTTAAATTAAATAGATTAACAAGAGCTACTGCAGTGTGTAGAGCGAGCAAGCAGAGTTGTATAAAACCAAAGAACGGCTCTCCAACTGAGACTCGAGTCTCATCGTTCACGGTAAAGAACCAAAACAGTCGTGAACGTCACCACCAGACGCACACTTCTTGCTTCTAATGGGAAAACTTGCTGCTTTCTCTCTCCAGCATATATTTGGAGACCTTTGATCGACTGTCCATCACCTCACGCTACATGTGAGAAACTTGGAAAGAACGAAGGACGGCGAGACGATTCGCCAGAGAGCAACGACTGAGCTTTCATCTCAACCCCCCCACCCAGTGCCTGCTCTTCCATCCCTTCATCCCAGCCCGTCATCCGTTCACCCCCTCCTCTTCTCTGACCAAATTAAATTGAAACCAGATGGAGCAGGGCCTGGACTGTGCGTTGTGTCAGATTGTCATGGCGCATTAACTATGATTTCACATTGAAATGGTCTGCCTGGCCAGAAACAAAAAAAAAGAAAGAAAATGACAAGACACAGACAGAGGTGGAGAGATAGAGGGATGGAGTCAAGAGAGAGGGGAAGTTTTAAAGTTATAGAGAGGAGGGAAGATTCAGAGAAAATGAGAGCCAGATATATGGCATCAGTCCCAGTGGTCGCACAGCTGGCACATGCAGATGATATGAACACCAGATGACACAGAGACAGGCTTGCATCAGGGAGGCTCAGCGTGGTGCCTGTACCTGTACAGACAGGGTGGAACACTCTGCATAAATCTGAATCCAAATCTAATAAAGAGTCTCTAATTAAACCTAATTCTAAATATTGCCTTGAAATTAAATCTAGGAATGGAAAAGAGTTTTTCTTTTTTACATCTACTCGCATACCACTGGTGACGAGCTGTTCGTTCGCTTGATGTCAAGGTCAGACTTAAAATGGTTTGAAGAAAAAAAAAAATCAAGTTAAATTTCAAACTCCGGGATGACAGATTGCTCAATCCAATATTAATATTAAAAAATATGCCCGGTTGTGAGCAAGCGAGCCATATGGGTTTATGTGACGTCTTTGAGAAAAAGATACGCAGTGGCTTGCAGAACGTAACTATTTAAGTTGAAGGGAAGTTAAACATGCTTTTCAAAATTCCTTTTGTAGATAAAATTCTGAAATTTGTGCAGAATATTAGTGTCTGGATCCACGTGTAGCTGAATCACCATTCATTGACACTGTTGACTAAAAGTCAGAAAAGGCACTGTTCACAGTTTGACAGAAGTATGAACAAGTGGAGAAGTTGCAGATCTCCTTAAATAGACCATCCCATAGTAAAACACGGGGATAGCAGCATAATGCTGTGGGGATGAGGCTATTCTTCAGCAGACATATGGAAGCTGGTATATGAAGATGGATAAAGATATATACAGGACAATATTCAAAGAAAACTGACAAAAAGACACAAGACTGACCTCCCAGCAGGATGAGGACAATGACGATGAGTGTTAAAGTGTCACTGACACGTTAAAACCACTTGCGTGATTTAAAAAATTGAACCATGGATTCTGTGAACGTAGAAGCTTTTAAATAGTAAATATTTCTCACAGAGTACCAAAAATGCACGGTGTCGCCGTTTCCATCTGCAGTGACTTGGTCAAATGCCGGAGCCGTAATGAGGGTAAGTCAAATCGTAAACAACTAAGGTTGAGCACACAGAAACGGAGCCAGTTTGTGTGCGATTTCAGTGAAGACTGGAGAGATTTATCTGCAGTTTTGGAGGAAGAAGCCATGGAGTGAAGAAGAGGGAGTTGGTTCTGATGAAGGAATGCAACCCTATGTCTTTGAGTGTTCATATTGTTCAGGAAGGAAAGATGACGCCGATGTTTCTGGGGAGGAAAGGCAAGGTACAACAGTGAAGGGTTAGACTGGTTAACTTTGGACATTCACTTGGCTCATAACACAGTGGTAGAATAAAAGGTCCAGCTAGTCACCGCTGCTATTAGTTGACATTGAAAAATTCAAGACAGAAGCAGAGCAAACCAAGTTGCCAACTACAATTTGAGGGAGACCAGCTACGGGTTGATTAAGACACATCATCAAGTCATAATTGAAATAACTTTCTTTATTATTGACATTTAAGTTAGTTGCCCCTGGATTTGAACGTTTCCAAACATGTTTGATATCACAGAAACAGCTCAAAACGAGTTTAGGAGATGTTTAAGTGGTTTAGGATTGCATCTGTGAGCCACTTACTTGGCTGAACATCAGAGCCAAGACTGGATTTCTTCCTAGAACATCAGGGTGGTTCCGTTTGGTTAGAAATCCATCCATGACACCTGTAGTTTGCATTAGAGTCTCTCTTTGAGTTTCTGTTGGACTCTTTCTGGTTTTTTTCCAGACCTCATAGAGATTGGACTCATAGTGTCTTGTTGGGCTACTGACAATGTGAATGTAAAACATCAGGAAAATCGAGAAGTTTTCAGTTTCAAAAGTTTATAAAATATATGACACTATATTGAAGTTGAATATTTATAACTTATGTTGATTCTTTTATTGTTGTACTATAGATTTTAAATCTAAAGCCTGAAAACCTGTTTTTATAAATATGATTTGTAAATGAAAATATGAGGATAAGGTTAACCTGGTCGTTCCTGGCTTCGTTGTCATGATCTGTGTTTCTGTGTATTTATTGTAAAGTTTCTCTGTGTTCACCACCTCAGACCCCACTTCATGACATTCATGGAACCTTAACTGGGTTCAGCACTAAGGTTTGTGAGACAAATTGGAAGCGTGTGACATCTTTTAGTTTTTAATCTCGAATTAAAAATGCACCAAGAAATAAGCTGGTAACTGGAAATGAACGACAGACGATTGGTTGGTTACCCAAAAATCCCAACAAACATCTTGAATGGACGACGTTTCTACATCACTTCAAGTCTTCTGGTGAAGCATCTCTCATCACAATCTGACTGTCCTTTGATCTTCCTCCAACTTTCCCCAACAATCAGATGAGCATGGCACTCCAAGAGCACGGCGCAACATCCATCTTTGGTTTGCCACCGAGGGATCAACGCTCTACTTAACCTCTGGAGAGATGGAATTACAAGTTTGACTCCAACCAGCGATATCATCTCATTGCAGGTGTCATTACCCCAGCTTATAATTGACAGACGCATTAACATGTCATTAACACATAAGCTCAGACTTATATGTGAACCTTTTAATGAGGCCATCAGTCAACATTAATAGATTAGTTATCATGGGTAATGACTTAGGTGTCTTTGCCTGTCCGTACAGGTCGGTGTCGTGAAAACTCAGCGTAATGTTTTTAGTCGGGGAGGAGTTGGAAGGGTCCCCCAGGAAATGAGAGGGGAGATTGTTCGGGGCAAACATATAGGGAGATAGGAGTAGGTAGAGTCATCTATACAGTCATCTTCAAATGGCCGCAATGATTAGTCAGGAAGGTTAGCAGTTTAGCGAAATATTGAAAGTTTGGTTTTGTGTCAGCATATTCCTAATGCCAAATCAATCAATTTTACGTAAAACCTTGTATTTAACATTTTATTTCAACTGGAGTTTCAATCTATCAGTTTACTGGCTCCCTAACCCTTAAGCTTCTTCCCTCAGTGCCTCTTGGCAATCACGCCGAGCCGGAGTCGCACCTTGTTTACATCAGGCCTTGAATTAGAGACAATAATTAATCTCCTGGAATGCCTCCTGTCACGCCGGCCGCAGCTGATGATTGATTAAAGTCGGCTCTGGCGTGGCAGTCGCTGAACCGGGCTAAGGTTTCAGCCAACAGGAGAAGCTATATGAACGGTGTGGTCCTTTCAGTGCCAAATTCATAGCTCAAGGGGTCTTTGAGTTGCCGCGCGGCAACCTCCCGCCCCCTTCCTCCTCTCCAATGTTTCTGATGTGAAAACCAGGTAGCCCCATAACCCTTCGCTGCACTCTCCTCGGCTGCTGTCTTTCCTCCTTTGCTCCCATTTCTCAGTCCTTGCGGACCCAGTGATGGATTGTATTTTACTCCTCAGAAACACATTGTTTTCTTTAGCACAGCAGGGTATTCTATTTGCAAAGGTCGGGCTGGAGAGGTATTGCGGACATCTATCACTGCGGAGGTGCCTCTGGTAAGCATGTTCCTTCCTTTAAGAGGAGTGGTTGTGAGCGATGGATAGCTGGAGCTGTCTGGTCTCAAAAGACTAATGCGAAGGAAACCAAAGACGTCTAGAAGAGGAGAAAACCCGGGTTAATTAGTAACATATTTCCCAGAGATTTGTGGGGGATTTATCAGATCACGGTGGGGTATCAGTGCAAAGGTAAAACCTGGAGTGAAACCCTTTTGAATCTGATGAGAAAGGGTTTTGGCGACAAGCCAGACTTCAACCATGATGAGGAATAATCAGGTTCAGTACAAGAAGTCCAAAAACAAAGACTTGAAGGGTTGTTTGGGTCTTATTTGGCATGTTTACTCCAGTTGCAATGGAGCCAATGGTACCACTAGTGAAACCAAAGAACGCATTGCAAGACACTACTCTAGTTTGTCCTTTCCACATGCCAGCTGTTATTGCACAAATATTCTACCCAAGTTGGACACAATAATTATCTGATAATCATCACAGAGATTGCAAGGATTAACACATATCCTTGTGTAACAGCAGCTCCTGAAATACAACTCTCTTTGAATTTTGCTCAAGTTACAGCTTCACAAGCCTTCCACCGCCTAAATGGAGGCTTCTAGGAGATGGATTAGCATCTCCGAATCTCCCTTTTAGCACCTCCTTGTGAAAGTCATAGAAACGGACGACAACCGTCCAGTGAATGGGACAAAAGTTGTTTTTTTTTTATTTACAAATGGGTCTGTTTCACAGTAATTTTACTGCGTCTTTCACCTCTGGAGAGCCTGAATACATATGCACAGGTCCTGATATGTTTTACATGCTTCCCTCCTGAGGCATCCGGATAATGCTGCTATTTCAGCATTATTGGGGGTTACTGGATGCCCAGCATATGAGGAGTTTACGGGGAGCGTGGGGTGGGAGGCCTGAACTTGTGACCCCTCCCTTGGGCATGGGGGCCTCAGGGGTTGCAGTATCACAGCCCTGATCCACTCCAGCCTGCCTGGCTTGGCTCGTTCCACTCCCACAGCTGGCACGTAACATGCAGCACTCACTGTATACAGCCCCAACGCCGCATGAGCTCATGCTCTCTGATGCAACACCAAAACATCACTGCAACAAAAAAAACATCACTCAGAGCATCTGGTATAATCCCACAAAAAGGTAGCGCCACAATAGATGAAATCATATGGTGAGACTCAGTAGGAGATGTTACACGAAGGAGGTTTTAATCCGACTGTGCAAGATGTTGGGAGAAATGTTGGGATGGTCCGTCAGTATGAAATGCAATTATTGATAAATGAAAATAAAACCAAAAAAGAACACTTTTTGAGAAAACACCACTTCACTAGTGAAATGTAACTTGTTGCTTTAAATCTGTAATTTAACGTATTGAAAAAAGACAATACAATCCAACTTTTAAAAAAATGAGTTAATTAGTTACATGTAATCCAATTAAGTCTGTGAAACCTACTTTATTTACTCTTATTAAACTTAATAAACTCAACATATTTACTTGGATAGTCTTAATTTGACTAATTGTATCAAATTAATTCGATTTATTTAAGCTGGGTCGCCTGTTTAGTTTTTTAGTGTGAACTTTAAGGTAAATATCGAAAAAATAATTACACCTCCTAATTATTAGGTCGCCAGACATACTGCACATAAAAACTGTTTGTATGGCGGTCAACCAGTCATACCGTAAGTTAGACGTCATGTTAAAATTTTTGCTTAAATTTTCTCCCTTTATTTTTGTTTACTTGCAAAATGTTCCATTTCATTAAGTATAAATTCTTTGTTGAGTTGTATCTAAATTTGTACTTTCTCAATTTCTCCTCCAGTAAAATAGTAGTCATTTTTTAGTAGTCATTTTTTAATTTGATCATTTTTGATTGTTCATAATTTTGTAATTAGGGATAAAATGTTGATCTGTTGTCAACATTTTGTAATAAATTCACAAAAGGTATTTTTCCTGAAGTTAAAAAAGCGAGGCTTTGTGATGAGCATGCAATGATTTAGCTATAATTTTAATAACTGGCGGCTTCTGTGTCGCCGACATGTGACAACGGTTCCAATAATCGGCCGCATTAATCCTGTTATCTGCTTTTTCAATCTCATAATTCAGACTGAAGACCCGTCACATGTGAAGCCTCAACCCAACAATGATTACAGCATTAATTAGGGAGACGGTATCGGCTGAACAGCTATGCCGTTTTGATAATTAGGGTGTTTCGGAATAATAATTATTATTTCATAATTAATTGAACATTTCAGGGCTGATTACTGTAAGTGAAGTGTGTTTTCCTCCTTTTGTTGGAAAATTTTATTATTTAGGTTAATTCAGACGAGACATAATGAGACACGATACTGACGTGTAAAAACTCACTGCTTTCATGCAAGAATTGAAGAGAAATTGATAAACGTAACGGTAAAAAAAAATAAAAAGCTAAATCAAAAAATATAATTTCTTTATATTTAGGAATATCCAACAAAATAAAACTTCACTGTCGTTTTTGCTGGAGCTCTTTGTGTAGTTTAGTAAGACTCAGCGTTTCCCTCTGACTGTTGCTCACATTTTCAGAGCTGAAAGGGAATCTGAGGACCACAACCTTCCTCAGGGTGGGAGGAAGATGAGCTGAAAGCCAGTTATCAGGGTGTCAGCACCCCCTGCTGGTGTTACGTCCAGACTGGGGGAGAGAAGCCTGCCCTCTGGTCAAACCCCACACCACCCATTCACAAAAAAAACCTTCCACTCATTCTTACACATTAGCGGCTGTCAGACCTCAGCAGGTAAAGTTAAGTAATGAAAACTCTCACTGTGGCAGAGATCCATTTAAAAAAAAGAAAAAGAAACCCACACAACTGGGTGGTGTCTTTTTATCTAAAAATACAATCTCAGTTGAATCTTGTCCTCATGAGAAAGGAAAACACAACTATCTGACTTTTCCGGCAAGCATTTGACCATGTATCAATTATTGCTTAGCTTTGAAGGTGCTTGAAATGAGCAACATCTAATGAGTGAAAATGCCAGTTTCATGTTTGTTTAAAAATGTCACTTTGATGTACAATATTCTCAAATTGGTTTCATTTCAAACAGAAAGGCAACAATTAATTTTGATCACTGAAGTTGTAACAGCATTATCTATAACATTTTTTTGTTTACATTTATTTTTACACCCACTTTTGCAAAACAGTGGAGTATGAAGAAGGTGATTTTGAGTAAGTAGCAGGCATCACAAGGCAATATTAGCTCAGTAATTAGCAGTCAGTTACTGTAACTATGTTTTCCATGAGCAGAAATATTTCCAACCAGCTGAATTTGTTTTTTTGCTGTTTTTCTAAGAATCGGATGAACTTAGCATCATCGTTTCAGAAAACTGACTCATGGTGCAACATACTGACACTTTTTCTGGCATCTCATTTAAACAACGTGACAAACAACTTTATTGGTTTTTCAAACCAAGATTCTTAGAACATTAGAATACCTGCTACTAGTCTGTTCAGGCTGACTCAAAATAACTTGTAGCTTAATACAGCGATAAATCACTTATCATCATGTACGCGTATTGATTTACATTTTCAGTAAAGCTATAACTGGAAAACTGAATCACAAAAGCAAACGAAACGTGTGAAAGTTTCGTTCACCAGGATAACTCCTAGATTTCACTTAGACGTTGTTCCTCTCCACTGTCGCTAGATTCTTTGGAGAAGAGATTGCTGCAAAATTAATGACTTACTCCAATCAGCTGACCTTCTTTGGAGAAAACATTTTACCAGGTGACCTTACAAAATGAACTTTGAGTGGATATTACTATAAATATGATTAATTTGGACGGTGTGTAATACAACTTACATCCTTCCACATGACAAGATTGATTTAAGAGTGGTGAATAAAAACCTATGTCTCATCTCAATATGTCTTTTTGTCTTTTAAGGGTTTAGTATGACATTAGTGGCAAATTGGCCCAAAATAAATACTGAAAAGAATTTTAAAGCTGTTAGCAAATGGCTCATAAATCCAAAATGTGCAAGTTGGCAAAGACTCGGAATACCAAAATAATGTTTTACTTTTTCATTCCTTCTTTAAACACGAGGTTCGTTGGATTTAAATGTCCGTGTTAAAAACTGGGCTGACCTGTTACATCAATCACTGTTGTAATGTTGAGAGTTTGTTTTGACACGAACAAAACAAAGCCGATTACTCTGTCAATCAGAGGTTCCCCGAGGTGAGCCGTATCAAGCAAAGGTCTCTCAACTGTAAATAAACACGTCTCATAAATGGTATCTGAAATTAGTATAAATAATTCAAGAGCTGCAGTTGTAACACGGATGGAGAGTAAGACTGTCTGTGTGAAGTCAGGCCTTCACATAATGATGGGGGATAACAAATGTCTTTGAAACACAGAGAAAATACGATTCATCAGCGAGGAGGATTAGCTGCTATCTACAAACACATGTTTTGATTCATACTTTCCACATATCATTTAGATTTTAGCGGACATCTGACTAAGTGTTACTCATTTTGTTTTTTTTCTCTTTTATTTCTACGCAGCTAAGTTGAGGCAAACCTTTACAGAAATATTGTTCAAAGAAAGCACTGATTTGATTGCTTTTGCCGTTTAGGGGAAGAAAACATGACATGTTTGAAAGCTTCTTATCATTTGCTGATGGAGAGTAATGGACAAGAATTTTTTCCAAAAATGTTTTATGCGGGATTTTCTTGTAGCTCATAAAACCAGGTCATTCAGAGTAACACTGTAAAAATATTTATATAGTTGCTGAGTCAACTTGGCTCAGTCTAGTTTCCTTGTTGTTTTGACTCAGTTATCAAGTTTTAACTGTCAAATTCAAAACACTAAAACTGACAGCAACAACTTTAAGTATGTTTACGCGGCTTTTTTTTTTTTTTTTTTAGCAAAAAAGCACATTCAACTAAAAATTAGTTACAAGAATTTTAAACAAATTGTTACCCCAACTTATTTAAGTTTTTACATTATTACATTAAGTTGACCTAACATAAAATTTTACATTTTGTTCAAATTAAACACATCTGAACAAATTTTCAGCCTGTTGCCTCATAATAAAATTCTCATTTTTAGAAAATTTACATTTTAAAGTTAATAAAGTAGCGTATACTCTTTACTGCATGATTTTTCCCCCCAACTTAATATTCATTCTTTTACAAATAAAAAAAAACATAAGGTTTTATAGACATTTTCTTTTCATGGTAGGAACTTTTTCAAAATTCATGTAGAATTATAATTTCACAATTTTTCACTAAAAACAGAAACACACATTTTTTTTTTATAGCTAGCTAGTTAACATATATGTAAAAACTCATTTTGTCAAACTCAAAATAACTCCAAGTTTTCTTTGATTTAAAATATAAATTTTTCGCCCATTACGATTTACCAGACCATCGGGATCTCAATAACACGGGAAAAGCGCAACACGACTATCTCCCATGTGGCTGTAGGAGAGAAGGGTGACACTCTGGGGGGCTTCGGGGTCTTGTTGTTAGCCAGGAATGGGTTGCTCTTTCTGGGTTATCAGCCTTCTCCCATGACCCCTCCCTCTGAGTGGAGCAGCAGGGCTGTTGTGTTGTTTCATTATCACAGAGGTTCACGTAGCATGGCGAGGCGCCATCATTATCCATCAGGCTTAATGAGACTATCTCGCCGCCGTAAAGGTCAGGCAATTACCGCTGGTGCAGTTTTCAGCCCGGAGACGAGAAGAGGGCTGGAGAAAGATGGTGGCAGAGCAGATAGTGCACACACATACAAACAATGCTGCAATAAGAGTGCTTCTTGTCTGCAAAAACAGCGGAAAGGCATTAAAAAATAAAAAAAACACGGCGAAAACTTTATTTTGTAAGAGTTTTCAGAGATAAAGTGATTTAAGCCAAAGGACTGATTGTTCAGATAAAATTGTTTTTCTTTTACCAAAAATCCCTGCCTCAAAGCGGATCTGCGTTCATTAGTTTGGTTTGTGGTCCAGCTGCAGTTCCTTGGACTGATTTGTAGACGAGTAACTGCTGCTCTGTAAAGCAGTGAGTGACTTCCCAGTCATCTGGATCATGTACAGTATATGACAGGCCTATAATTGGATCAGGCGCTGGACCTCTGACTCGTGGCATATGACATCACCTCGGATACGGCCATGTATCTCTTCTGACTGTAGTGCGCTGGTGTGAAATCAAAACTAGTCTGCATTTTTTTCATTTTTCACTGGTTAATGTCTCCAGATCAAATTATGTAATCAAGGTGTGTTTTTAATTTAAATAAATTGAGTTTATTTTCTTTAATCATTGGGTCTTTAAATAATACAGTCATGCAGGCGTTTGTGAATATAAAAACAAAAACAAACAAAAAAACACTTGACTTGTGTCTAGGTAACATAAATTTTACTTTATTTTTGTTTATATCAACATGAAAATGATTGAATATACAACTGTAGTTCGATAAATGAGAATATGACTGAAAAATACATTTATTTTAGTAATTTAGTTTTAAATGTGAAACTGGATTCTTTGATTTTACTGGGGTTTTTTTAATTGGTTATTGGTCTTATATAATAGCTTAATGTTACTAGAGTATGTGCAGGCCTTAAGAGTCTGCTTGGTTCTAATCAAACACAGAGAAACATTAGAAACAAATTGATTAATACAAATAACCAAATCAGTGGATATGCCATCACAATGAAACAAAGTAAACCTATCGTCATCTCTAGAGTTTAACGTGCCGTTTAACAGATTACATAATGTAATGATCTGTTCTTCACTGAGATCTACATTATTTAATTCTAATCTAACGTACGCAAGACCACAGGGTCATTTGTGTCATTTGCTAACCACAGATTAAGCCAATATGAAAAGGCACAACTTACAAAGAATTGTCTGTTAAAGTTCAAAAACCATTGTATATATTTGTTAAAATTATCATGACGTGACAGTATGAGACAGACAATCTGTGAAAAAAAATCAAGCTTCTCCTCTGCCTCCCAGTGCTACTATTGCCTCTGATGAAATACTCCGATCCCATTCAAAAACGACCTATGAAAGCCACCAATTGGCACTGGCTTCTGTAGAGCCGGGAGGAAGCCTTAGTGTTGTCAATCATTCTTGTGTACGTGCTGCTAACTGTGCTAATGGCAAAGAAATAACTTATTGTTACAGGACAACCTTTTATCCGCAGCAATTGGTGGCTATGCTAACTAGCCTTAGCATTTGTGGCAGCTTTCACTAAAAGAAAGATGTTGTAGCGTAGCAGAGGGAAAGGAAGACAGTTAGAGCAGCTCATACATATGCATGATTGACAACACCAACACCCTCTCTCCTGGTTGCTTCTGAGCAAGCTGTGTTTTTCTGTATTTAGCACTGGGAGAAGGCAGAGGAGCTCAATTTTTTCACAGGTATCTGTCCCTGATATATATATATATATATATATATATATATATATATATATATATAGATATATGTGTGTGTGTGTGTGTGTGTGTGTGTGTGTGTGTGTGTGTGTGTGTGTGTGTGTGTGTG
>CAEGAF010127878.1:0-12463 GCA_903067075.1 Micropoecilia bifurca
GTCAGCAGCACACCATCCCCACTATAGACAGTGTTGGTGCTGCACTGCTTCCCCCTCCTGAGACGCCGGATGGTGGACCAGAATCGACATTTATGTAAAAATAAGGAACTGTGTATTCTACTGGTAAAAACTATAAATCAATAGTCACATTCTGCTTCACATTAAACTGATTATAGATTTGTAAAGAAAAAGTTGAAATATTCTTTTTTTAAAGGTAATAAATGAATTCAAACAGCGCATTTGTCTAACATTCAAACTCCAAATGCAATAAAAACATTCTGCTGTTGTTGATTATTAGCCTTCATGCTGTGGCTGACCTCGTATCTTTAAAGCTTTGAATCTTTAATCCAAGCTTTCACGACCTCCTTTTTCCATGACACCGACACTGGAGTAAAAGTTTTAACATCAAATAAGCTTCAATGCACTCAGGGGAGACTCCAGCTCACATAAACAGCTTATAAAATCGGTTAAGCGGTCAGAGCAGACACTCTAACCTCTGGCCTCATTTCGGGCACAGTGAACAGGCTGTTTTAAAAAATAAAATAAAATAAAGATTAAACTTGACCTTTTCTATGTCTTATTCCTTTATTTTTTTTTGGAGAGACTGTGCTGTAAGAGCAGATCGACTGAAGAAGAAGAAAACAAAAAAAACATTCTCAAAGCAAAATGCACTTTGTAAAGTTGGTTTATAAAAGCGTACACACGTTTGTATATGTGCACACTGACTCGCAAAAGTCACCATAATTCTTGAATCTTTTCACAAGTTGCTATGCTAAACCACTAAAACTTCTTTTTATTTAATTGCTACTTTATGCAATTGACCAAGATTAAGCAGTGCATAATTATGACGTAAAAGTAAAATGATACATGGTCTTCTATTTTTTACAAATAAAAATCTGAAAACTTTTGGGTTACCAGTCAGAGGTGGTAAATAGACTATCTGTCTGAATAAATACAGCTGTTCAGCAAAGGCCTCTAATGTTATTGAACAAACAGCATCTTGAAACTCAAGATAAGGCACTCTTTATTTGTACTCTACTTCCCTAGTATGAACTACTTTGTGTTGATCGATCATACACTTCATATTAAAATACACTGACATTTGCGAAAGCTCTGAGAAAAGTTGAAGTGGTATGGATGCTCTCTACATGCTTGATTGTCTTTGCATATGTCTTTGCATAAATAAAAATAAAGAGATGGGAACCTTTAAAGTCAGTGTAGTAATTAAATCAAAACAATGACCCAAATCCACAGAGCCATCCAAAAAATGATTGAAGTAAGAGAAAAGCAATCCTGCTTTATTTCCAAATCCTGTTGTATGCTGTAAGAGGGGCTGATAAATTGCCATCACGGAATCCTTCCGCTACGACTTACTGATGCCAGAGAAAAAAAAAAAATCTCTTCCATGTCTGTTATGACTGCAGATAAGACAAAGGGAAATGCTCCTGGGCTTTGCCTGTCAACACAATGGCCAAGACTGTTGTGGTTATTCTTATTGAGCATGAAAAAGCATTTGAAAGAGAGATTCTGTGTGATGGGGACAAAGTGCAGTGTCTCAGTGGTAGATGGGGAAAAAAAAAACAAAAGGAAAAAAAACAAACAAAAAAAACGGAAGGCAAAATGGAAGAGAATGATCGCTCTGGATTGATTACCTGTAGCACCGTCTCCCCTGGCTGCATGTTTGTAAAGACTTCAACGCTGTAGGAGACCTGAGCAAACGTGGGCGTATTGTCATTGGCGTCAATAACCAGGATGTTGACAGTTACTGGACTACTCTGTTGGACACCATCTGATGCCACCATCTGAAAACACCAAAAAAGAGAAACACTCAGAAAACCAAAAACCTGTAAACAAAGAACACTTTTGCAAAGAAATCACAGATTATTTTTTTCTATTTGAACTTCAAAGATGTATGGTTCTGGTATGTCACTGTGTTCAAGAAACTCCTCTCTATATGTTTATTTTCCATTTTGTGAGAGTAAAAGAAATGCCTTCAAAGGCAATTGCTACCAGTAAGTTTGCCTGAAGGATGGTTTTCAAACTGAGCAATCTATGTTTACTTGTTTGTGGCAGCTCTGATCTGCAGCTTTCTGAAAGGAGCAAGGAAACGGACTAAGCAAAACAACGAATCAAGAGCAGAGAGGAGAGAGGATCAAACCTATAGCCGTGTCAGGAACACTAACAATATACATCTCAATGCAGACAAGAAATCTCTCCACAAAACTGAAGAGCTAAGCTTAACATTTGCAGTACATTAATAGATTTTTTGTTGCAGGAGTAAAATATGTGTAGTAAAGATGTCCTTCGGCTTCAGAGAGATACATTATACAAATGTGCTTTTGACTTTTGATTGCCTTGTTTGGTCTTAAATAAATCCTAATGAGATTTGCATAACTAATTGTACTGTCTGTGTAAAAATCAAGCTTTTAAGTACATTGCTCACATTTTCAGTAGGGTGGATGTAGAAGCTTGATTTAAACTTTACAAAACCAATACATCTTGAATCATAATGCTATTAGATAATCAATTATGGCTAGATTATTTAATCTTATCATCAATATCTTTACTGTGACAACTTCATATTTTTTAGATGGCAAAAATTATTATTTTTTTAGACAGGCTTTGTAACAAGACCTGCATTAACCTTCCATTCAATGTTTGAGAGCACAACCACTTATCTTTTTTTTTCTACTTTGACATATTTGCTTCAACTGAAGTTATTGCTCTTAATAAGTTATCTAATTATTCGCTTAAAAAAGACCCAATGAACATTTTGCCAAAATAAAGTCACATTTTCAACAACCCATTCAGTTCATGTCCCTACTGCATTGATCAATACATCTTTGAGAAGCACTTGCATAAAAACAGAATAACACACACTTAATGCTACGCCTACTCATTACAGAATTACAGAGCCTAGACAGACAGCAGCATGGATTACAACAGAAGCATATTGATTCTGGGAATAGTTTCAGAAATGTGAAAGTACAATATACCGATACAGCTCGTTAGGAACGCAAAAACAAACTACACTTGTGACACTAAACAGTACATAACAAACTTCTTGCACTAGTTATGTCTGCCTAGAAATATTTTAATAAAAACAAGTTTTGTCATGTAATGCTCCTAATGTCTTAAGTGCTAAAACATTAAAATATTTCAGACAAGGACAGCCTCTGTGACCTATTTATGACAACCAAGCGTCATGAATGCACCATAGAGAAAATGTTCACAAAATATCAGCTCTTTGGTAGTTTTTAACTTTTAATGGGATTTATTTGGATATATTGACATCTTTTTGCTCTTTAACTAATCTGCTTTCAGTATCCAGTTTTCTGCAAGAGACATGAATGCTTTTGAGGAACATTTATATGTTGTTCTTCACATATAATGATGTCCTTCTAAAATTAGACGTTTTAATTGCAAAGTTCAGCAGTCGGCTTACAATGTCAACAATCACCACTGTCAGACAGGGCCTAGAGCTGAGAAATTGTCAGTCACTTACCAGTACTTGGGTTTCAAACACAACAAACCACATATAACACTCTGGTGACAAAACAAACCTGAGCACAGCACAGCGAGAGAAAAAGGTCAACCTTGCACACACACAATAAACACACTCCTTCGGTTTCTATACAGAATGTGAGCTCACTAATCCAAGGAAAAGAATCCTTTATGGATGCAGCTCCTCTACTGTCAGAGACACATTTAAGCAACAAGGCATTTCAAAGTGCTTTATATGAGAAAAACATAACGGTAATCTATTTCTAGAATAGGGAAAGGGGGTGTCATGTATGCATTTTTGAGCTACACATCGTGTTATGGTGGTGTGATTCTTTAATGGATGTTTAAGTAATCATTTAATCTCCCACTGCAGCCAATCTGGCAATATTGGCCAAGCGTCACCTATCAGGGATACGTGATGGGTGGCGTGGCTTGGCTCAACAGGAGACTGCAGCTCCTCCGCGGAGGAACTGCAGTCTCCTGTTGAGCCTTCGCATCACGGTGTACCCCTCTTTCACTCAGCTTGGTCAAACCAATGGCAGCAGCCATTAGCAAACACCTGGTAGAACTGGACATCTACTGCATGCATCGTAGGAACTATTTCTCAGTGGAATCCTTCTAAGAACATTGTAAATGACTTAGAGAAATGCTGTAATGACATGATGAAGGCGGAGTGTCAGAAAGAGCAGGAGCTGCTTAAAGTGGCAAAATCGAGGTGTTAATTTGCAAAATTTTAAAGTTTTTTAAGTCAAGGTTAATATATATTGCATTTTTATAATAGGTTAAGATAATGTATTTTCTTGATTTTCACAGGTAGTGTGACTTTATGTAAATTTTTATTCCATTTATTTTCAAGGTGAGCAATATGTTCTTTAAATAACAGTATTATTCACATGTCACATGTATATCTGATTAAATAGGGACCTGATCAAATTTTAAAGAAGACATGCTTTTATTTGTTAAATCAATGCCAAATTAAAGCAAAGTACATACATTTGTGATGTTTATAGTATCATAATAAATGGTATCTGAATTTTGTCCACTGGTGTCCATCTCCAAGTGCCTCTTGGTTTAATAGTAACAGGATAACACACACAGAATGAGAGATGTTAGACCTCCGGGCTGTTTTGAGGATTCCTGCACTGAGCTTGAGACTCACCGTGAAAGTATAGGTCATCTGCTTCTCCCGGTCCACAGGTTTCAGAATCGTCAGGTAGCGGATTATACCAGTTGGGGTCAGGCTGAAAATTGTGGTGTAGTCATTCAAGGTAATCTTCACCATAGGGTCTTTGGTCTTTCCGACGGAAAGAGACACCAAAAGAGACATGTAACCATGGTGACACTGGAGCTGTATCACTGTTTTCCCCCTAAAGTCGCAGCTGTGGGACTCGGAAACCTATCAAAAATACATCTTGATGTGCTGAAATGTTGGAAAAAAAGTCATTTGCTGGCAGGTGTCTCCACAGAACGAAAGCATGAGATGAGCAGAGGACAAAATCATTAAACTACGTCAGTTAATGTATAGTAACGGAGAAAATGTTTACATACCACATCCACGTAGTTGTAGTTTTTAATTTTGTGCTTTTAATGAGTCACTTGACTCATTTTTAAGGGTATCTTATGATATTAGTTACACCATCAATACATTTCCGTGAAAGTATGATATCATAAAAAAATGCTGGTTATGTCGTCTCATCTTTACAATTCTGTAATGTCACACATTTGAAGTTAGATCAATGCATCATTGGAATCCCAAAATGTATGTCTATGAATAAGTACAGTCTATAAACTGCTAACTGGCTTTAAATTCAGAAATGTTGTTCTGTTCATAAAAGATGGTGCTTCTGTTTCTGTAAAAAGAAAGCAAGCAGTTAAGCTCTGAATCAAATGAAAATATCATACTGCACTTGTTAAGCATCTGTATGACGATGAAGGCAAAATCCTTTCAAACATGTTAAGAAAGTCTATTTCACTATAGGCATATCTTAGTGTCCATTTTCATAAAACAAAAACTGGAGTGTATTATGCTCCCTTGCTGCTGGTCAGCTTCGATTCATGCCAACAAAGACTCGTCCTTAGAAAGGTTGGTAAACATTAAGCCTCGGTAGCTTATTGATTTTATCTGCGACTCCACTTTGATTTGTTCATTTTCTCCAAGTAAGGGACTGAGAAAAGGGATATTTTGAAAGTTAAATTAAAGGTAGTGATCAGTTCTTCTCAGTTTTATGTAGACACAGTCACACACCAAACTGCTAAATTTGTCAACTTTGTAAAAACATCTGATGAATACGTATATATTTTTTCAAATTACACACTCAAATATCAAGTCACAAAACCATGCCAGAGAAAAGATAACATTCCAAGAGAATAGTTGAATATGTTTGTACTGAAATGTCAATAGAAATAAAAAGAGCAGTAAAGAAAAAAATATGAAGGACTTCAAACACACGCAGGCTCATTGATATACAATATAAGAATGCACTCCTCTAAATTACAAATATTATGATAAAGAAAAACATCCATCACAACTGGAGACCTGCTTGACACTTTATCAGTTGTTAGGCTTTTCTTTCCCCTTTTTAATAAAAGTCTTAATTTTCCGTGTGTGTGTTAAAGATCTCCAGCAATGAGGAATGGCTTTAATTTGTTTACAGCTTCCGCAGAGTGATGCATGCATTAACAGCAGGGATGTCCTGAGTCAATTTGTTGCAGCGTAGAAAAAGATCTGGTTGAGAAATATAATTGGACTGGGGCTGCCTGAGTAAAGCTTTTATCCATCGGTTCTTGTTTTTATTGTAAATTCTGCTTCATGTATGGAACATGAAAATCAGTCTGTGAAAAAAAAAAGGGCAACAGGAAAAACGAACAACACAAGTTGTTTCATGGAGCAATGCAAACATTTTTTGTCTGTTTTTTCAGGTATTAAATCAATATATTAATCTTTGCACATTTAGCTCAAAATTGATTAAAAAAGTATCTTCAAAGATATTATGTAAAAACTGTTGAGTACTGTTTATCAAACTAAGATCAGGTTTGTGATAGTGAATTAATACAGCATTATTAATGCAATCAAATACCTTGAATCTGATTTAGTTTACTGTATTTACTAATACTGTATTGTATTATATAATATATATTACTGGCATATTTTAAGTTCCTGCACGCCCATCTGCAAAGTGCAGATGCGTATCATTTTTTTAGACCATAAATATTGAATAAAACTATTCAGATGGCACTAAAAAATGCTTAAATGACTCAAATCATTGGAAAATTTGGAGTAATAGAAATTGGGTCAGGACATCCTTCCATTACACCGTGTGTCATTTCATGGAACGTCACCCGCTTTTACCCACAGGTGTAGCACCAGGAGCCAGCTATGTGTGAAAAAACACAAAAATGAATGGCTAAATATGTGAATATTAAAAGGATTAATACATCAAAATAAATATATGAATAAAAAAATAAATGAACAAATGAGTAAATAATTAAAAAGAAGCAATGACTAAAGAGAATGAATGAATAAAATAAGCAAAGAAATGAACATAATGTATATCAATAAATACTGAGAAATACATCCAATTTAAGAAATAATGAATGAATGAATAAATGCATAAATTAAATTAATGACTAAATACATAAGTACATAAAATATTGAAGTTTGTAGAGTGTTTAATGCGCTAAAGGATTTTGTTGGTCCTACCTCTTCAATGTCATTGTCCAAAGCGATGATTCCCAGCGGGGCCGTGAGGTTGGCACTGGCGGAGATGGTGGTGCCCACTGGGGAGGCCTCACTCACGTATCCCTGATAGGTGGCAAACTGGAAATACGGTGCCTGGTTGTTCTCGTCCAGGATTTCAATTATGAGGTCAGCATAAGCTGGTAGGGGATGTCCATTGTCCTGTTCTGCCTGCATAGAAAAAAAAAAAAACAGAACAAAAAAGGAGTATAAGAGATAAATGTTAGTCTGAGAAACTATATTATGTTCTACCTTTTATAGTAGGTACATACAGGATAAAAGACAGACATGTTAGCTAGTTTAATTTCAATTAGAAATGAATCTATGTTGACAAAGTTTAACAGGTGCTCCACTAAGGACTGGTACTTACTAATTGCCCGGGCACTTAATGCAAATATCATTGTTTGAGGCAGAGAGCCCATAATTACTGGCTCTCCCACTCTGTCCAATGAGTGATCACCGATAGAAGGAGAGGAGAATTCTAGCAGAGTCGAAGCTAAAATTAACCTCTTAACTATTTAATGTATTTCTACTGCATCAAACTCTATCTCCCTGGTGTGCAAGTGTGAGTGTGTGTGTGTGTGTGTGTGTGTGTGTGTGAAGTCAATTATGAGTCTCCAGTCTTAGTTTCTGTGCTGTGTTTCTGTTCTGCCTGAAACCTGATTGATTAACCATGCAGCAATCTGATAAAAACAAAATCCCCACTAATCGCCTAACCACGTTGATTAACTTTCTCCAAAAATCTAGATAGCTGCATCTGTCTGGCAATGTTGTTCTAATATTTTGCTCTACAATAAAGTTGGGGAAAACAAATAATATCTAATCAGATATTTTTATGTTTTTCTATAAAAATCAGTAAAAGTAAAAAAATATATATTCTCCTGAAAAAAAGGAATATTTAGCAAGTGACAACTTTCTCTACCTCTTACTGGTTGTTTAGTTGTGCAAAGAGAGAAGAAGCAAGCAAGTTGCCAAATGTTCAATGTGTGCCAAACATTTTGCAAATGTGTTTTTTTGGTGATGCTGACCAGAAAGTAGAGACAAGTCAATTTTTCTTTTTTTTTAGTTTGGTTTTGTCAAGGTGTTCAGGCTCTGCAACTTTGCATGCTTTTCACATACATAAAGCAATAAAACACATTATAATGAGAAGAGATAAAAAGACCTTAATGTTAATATCTCTTTTTGTGTAATTTTCTTTCTAACACATACATAAAAGGGTTTTAATAAAAACTTATTAAATTGTTTAGGGACCCACTTAATATTTTTTAGTGAGTCCACAACACAGACCGTTATTTCTGCTTTTCATATAAAGCTTAAGAAACTATTTGTTGGGCAGTCAAAGGTAAAGCTGACAGCCCAGGCCTTTATCTTCACCCACTCCAGTGGAGTGGATCAGACTCCCACTCTGTGGTTGCATTCAGTGGATCAGCACTGAATGCAACCACACGTGAAAACATGTTGAAAACAACACAAATGTTTTCTGTTTCACAGGAAGGGAGTTATTTGACAAGATAGTGTTACTACCCAACTACTGGGTGTTTGTAGTGAACAAACTTGAAATAAAAAAAACAAGATTTTTATTTTTTATTTATTCAAATATATACAAATATAATGGCAAAAGGTGCAAAGTGCATCTGTATATATGCTGTTCCTTTGCCTAAAATACTTGTAAATCAACTCAAAGTCTTTTAAGGTGTACCTTACCAGCTTTGCACATCTACAGAATCTATTTGTAATCATTCCTCTTTGCAACACGGTGGAGTTCATTAAGTTTGGATGATTGTGTTTGTAGATTTCATGTCTCAGTTAGCTTTATAGTACATAACCACTTCATTAGATGCAAGCATTTTATGTGTAAAAAAATATCATCCAAGGTTTTCCAAAGCAATTCTAGCTGTGTATTATTTTTTATGCAAGAACTTTAGCTACATGAAAATTAGATTTGCAGTCTGCATGTCAAATTGTTGCTTTGTCAAGAGATCCCCCTCAGATGTGGTTAATTACTGCTCATAAAGACGTACCACTCTCCTTTTCGCTGCTTGATGTAGGTTTACACTACTACTGTACTCTTTCCATTTTAGAGGTTGGCTCAAAAGTTCAAAACTTACAATTCTGTTTTATAACCAAATTTTGTTTTAAACACTTGTATTGCTTTTTCTCTTTGGCTGTCTGGTGGTTTCCTTTGTGTTCATAGAGCAATTTCACTAATGTTCTGCGACAAACCTCTGAGACCTTTACAGAACAACTCTATTTGTACTTGGCTAAAATTAGACCTAGCTGGGCTCTGTAGGGGGTACTGTGAAGGCAACTGGTGTCGCAGGATTTTTTTAGGGCTATCAAAGCAAGGATGAATACGAACGCATCCTGCTCTTTAAAGGTGGCGTTATGTAAAATCGACATTTTTAGCTTTGTATTATTTAATGTTATTCCCTCATCAAAAACAAACCTGGAGTGTTGCTTTGACAAACACCAGGTGGAAATGTCCTTCAGCTGATCTCATCAGCTGATCTTCTTCTCAGTTTAACGCTTGATTATAAAAGGCATGATGGAGGAACATTGTTGTAATGACGTGCTGAAGGCAGAGGGTTAGAAGCCGAATTAGCTTTTTAAAGAGACGGAGACCAATTTCAAGATGCCTATTGTGAACTCAAATGTCTTTAAGTTACGCTTGATATAAACAACATTTTTAGTGTTGAATTTAACAAATTTGCTTGATTGTGCTTTAAAATGGCCCCATCAGCCTGGAAAATACATCATACTGCTCCTTCAAGAATTGCTAATTCAAGCAATAAACAGTTGTTTTTTTCTTTTTCACTTTCACATAAGCACTACAAAGTGTGGCTCTGTCACATAAAATTTATGAATGCATATCTGAAATTACTGCCCAAGTGTGTTAGGTTTCCATTTTAGAAGCCACTTTTCATACAACTCAAATAAATTAGAGGCAGCTGAATAAAACTATTCCACAGAATTTACAAAGTAAGTTTAGTTTACAGAAAATGTTTATGTGAATTTCCTCTTTGAAAGTTTTCCTCGGAAGTCTATAGTCATTGTATTTGACTTAAATATATGCTGTGTATTATGAAAACAATTATAGCAAAGTGTTCCTTTTTACTGTCATTACTTTTCAAAAAACAGTAATGAAAATGCTAAAACTGTTTTGATGCGTAATAATTACCAACATTTAAAAACATTGTTGCCTCTTCTTCCTGCACAGCTGGCCGCTAACAGCTGCTTCGGCAGCAATAAATTAGCACAAATCAGAAAGGGCACCCTCTCAGCTTTACAAAATGTTTAAAAGCTGCAAATTACACCTGACACTAACATAGAGAGCAAAGCAAATGAATGTGATCCAGTTAAGCTGTTGCTGAAGTCTTTCCCCCACTGTAAGCACAAATGTCACAACCGCCTCCCACACCGGGGGAGCTTCACACAAATGGCAAGGCTTTGAAAATCCAGATGGAGAGGGAGAGAGAGGCGACATCAGTTTAGGTCATGACCTGGAACTAATTTTGTGAATTAGCTTGATTTTGATGGCCCTGTGTTTCAGGATGTGGAGCAGCACAGGGATATACACATGCATCTGAATTCCAGAAGTGAGCAGAGCGTTTTCCCAGTTGTCTGTAAATTCAGTGATGTCCACTTATAAAGTTTACTTTCTTATTACTGTTATGTGTGGCAAGCCACTGCTATTCTGCTTTTATTTGTGGACAATTTATTTCACTAGGGTTTGCTGGTGTTCCACCTCCTTCCATTCCAGGTTGATAGATGACAATGACTGTTCTTCATCTAACCTGGAATTTCTTTAGATGAGTGGAAAAATCACATCTGCTATTGTCTGTCACAAGGTTATTTCAGACCATGCCTCTCAATCTTCAGCTTCAGCCATTTTTTTTCCTTTTTCCCAGTGATAAAACAGAAAACCCACAGCATGCTGAACCAGAGATCCGATCTGGCCACAAAAACACCGGAGGAGGGGAAATCGTTCTTATTGACGTGCATTCTATGTCTACTCACACTCACTCTCACAAAGACATGTATACATTTCTGTCTATAAGAGCTAAGACAGAGCGCATCATTACATCGTTCCCTGGTGATTTTACTCTTTAACGGTGTCCTTATTTTACAGAGGCGCTGTTCAATGAGCCACGCTTTACAGCAGCAAGACACAGTCCAGATTTAAAATTCAGCGCCAACAAAAGGGCCCGCTCATCAATCAATCTTGATTTTCCTGTCCTGATTCCATCATCCTTCAAGTGTCACACGGCTCCTCTTCCTCTCCCTCTTTTCATTTGTTACCTCCCTAATTTTCCAAACAGTGTTTCTCCGTCTCCATGCGGCTTACACACCTGTCTTCATCTCCTACGAGTCATATTGGCGGATGTGGCTCTATCAAGATCAGTGATGACCATTAAAGAATAACAGATGTGTTTTCCTGCAACCCGGACTCAAAGTGTACTATGTATTTACAGGAAGCATTAGGCATGTATGCCACATATGCCAAATGTGCTGTATCAGTAAACCCTCACTTCTCATTTCCCTGATCTTCTGAGTTCTCCATCTCCTCTAAATGACATAGATAGATATGGCCCCCTACATTCTAAATACACATCTATCACAGTTTCCCCCTGCCTCCTCTTTGAACTGTCTCTCTTCCTTTCCCGATCCACACCATAACCTGCACACATGCAAATGTTCATATGTGATCAGCCTGCCTTTATGTCTCATCTTGAAATAAAATCGTTTGCTCGTCTCTTTGATCACTAGCCATCCTGGTTAAATAGCAGGTAGCAAAGTGCTTGGAGGTGCCTGGAGGTTAGCGATAGAAAGTTCATCTCCTCTGCTGCTCTGCCGCAGCAACACTGAACGCTCGCTGCTCAAAATTACGATTCAGGGCGTTGAAGCTGCCTATCCTCCTGTTAAGTCAATAAATCATAGCATCTTTCGCCCTCATGTTTCCTAAGCAGGCAAAGATAAGCTCACTGACCTTCGGGATTCAGGTTATCTAGGCAGAACAGGTGAACATGAACACCAAAGTATAAAATAAACTGTATGTTTCACTTGCTCTGATAGCAATATATTGATAGTATAAACATATATATATATATATATATATATATATATATATATATATATATATCAGTGTCGTGCGGTCAGGGGAGGCAGGTGAGGCAGAGCCTCACCTGTCATAATGAAAAAATAATGTTGTAATAAAATGAATTT
>CAEGAF010127882.1:0-11811 GCA_903067075.1 Micropoecilia bifurca
ATTTAAAATAAAGGCTGTTTATCAGAACACCTAAAGATTAAACTCAGGGAGGATCAGGGTGTATTTAACACACCAGAGAAACATAAATAGAGCAAAAGGTGATTTATAGTTGTAAAAATTATTCATAATTTATACAGAATAGGCCTCCATCAAATAACTGTTTCAATCTTCTATTAACTACAAATATTTCCAAATAAGTTGATTAAATTCATTCAAAAATGTCCATATACTGATGAAGATCCTGCACAAGTAATAATAATCCGGTTCAGTTTAACCAGTTACCAATCCAAGAATCAACAGACTGAATCAGTCATTAGCAGGTTTAGTTCAGTGTTTCACCTGCCTTACATGTTTTAAGTGTTTCCCTTCTGCCACACATGGATTTAATCTGTGGATGATTAACAACCTTCTGCACTTCTTGATGTCTGCAGACGGTCATGCAATCATCTAACTCATCTGTTCTGGAACAGAGGCACATCTAAGCACGTCCCTAAGAACATCATAATAAAAAGTTAAAAACAAGTGATTACTATCACAACAATGTAAAGCCCACCTGGATCAGCCAGCCTTACACTTCCTTATCCACCACATGCTCTCTCAGACCAAAAAAATTGGCACCGCTCTATTTTAAAAACTCAAATCCCACAAAATCTTGCAGGATTTCATACTTAGGCCTGGAGTGGTGGGTAGGATGAAAATAATACAAAAGGAGACATGACCTCAATTATTAAAAATATTTGTTTTGCCCCCAAATAACCAGGATTACTATAGGCACAAAACAATGCCCTTATTTTTTAATAAACACATTTAAGATCAAAGTAATATTGAAAAACGTCCCATAAAACTGCTTGGAGGAGAATTCAATTCAAAAGCCAGTTGCAAACAAGCCAGCAGCAAAGTGGCTGTTTGGTTGGGACAAATTACTACTTGTATACACTACACTCTTTGTAGAGACTTGTAGATATTTTTGTGTCAACACATTATGCCAGACGCGGAGCCATGGAGGTCCTGGGGGGGCAGCTGCCCCCCGGCCCAGACCCGGATGGGTGGCCATAGGGGCTCGGGTCTGGAGGTGCCAGGGAGGGAGGAATGGTTTCAAATTGCTTTAATGTCTGATTATACACGGAGAAAGTGCGCCCTCGCCTGTTCAGAAAGGTGCATGTAATGTCAAAGTTACTGTCCCTCGATGGAATATATAGTAGTCAGTCCCAGTGACTGCTTGACTCACGGTTTGGCCAATGTGCTTCCTGGGTAAAAATGAAACGAGAAACGTGGCCCACTCTCAGCTCAACAGTTTCCAGCAGCGCAGGTGATACACGTGAGGGGCCTGGTCAGTAATAATATTTACAGACAAGAAAATGTACAGAAAGGAATCACAACCCACTGTTCTCAACATGTAGTGCTTAATTTGAAACATGATTAACCCCCACCTAGTAATAAAATGTTCTGACACAGAGCTCAAGGAGGGAGGAGGTAAGAATGAACGAGAGGTGGTAAAGAGGGGAAGGTTGGGAGGAAATGGGTGGGGGAAGGGAGTAGGAGGAGATGAGGAGGTGATGAAGGGTGCAACAAACTGCCCTGATTGCACACGATGGTAAATAAAAGTTGAATTATAGTTAGAATGGTTGATATTTGGCTGAGGCCGACAACTGATGGTGGATCAACCATCAAACAACCATCCAACTCTAGCCAGGTAACCAATGTTGAAACTGTCATTGAATCAATGTTGTTTTGTGGTTGAAATCTAATAAATAAAATGTTGATGTCTGATCAACATCTGATCAATGTTGAATCAATGTCAGCTGTTTTGCTGCACCTCTTCCCCTCCTCTCCTCCTCATCAGATCTCTGGGTCAGAGCATTTTATTAGTGAGTCGGTGTTGTAACATTTTAAATAAACCAGTGTAGCGGATAGTGAGTGATGATTCCTTTCTGTACATTTTCTTACTTGTTTATACAAATTCTTACTGACTGTTTGTGTGTGATATATTGACACACAAACATCTTCAACTTACTACAAGGAGTGGAGCGGTCCATCCCTGCTATTTACATGAGTGGGATGTTAAAATCACACAGCTGCTTTACTGTTGGCTTGTTGGCAAAAGATGTTAATTCAATGTTGAATTGCCATTATGTGCAATCTGGGTACAGAATGAAATCACAACTCAATGTTGTCAACACAGTGATTCAGTTAAAACGTGATTAACCCTCACCTAAAATTAAAGTTGTAAAGTTGTTTCACCTGGATCCCAAGGAGGAGGGGAGGAGAGTGGAAATGGGGGGAGGTTGAGGGCCAGGTGAGGGGTGGGGGGGAAAGGGTGTGTGTGTCTTTGGCAGGTGGAGGGAGAGGGGTTGGGCATTTGAATTGCGGTGGAAGGGTCTGAAAAACAAGCTTACATTGATTGAACATAGATTACTAGTTCTTCCCCAAACCTTGTCCCCAATCAAACAGACCTGCATGTATTCAGTTCAGCAAAACCCTGTTAATCAGATGTCAATTAATAAATATCATGTGTGCTGAATTAGGGAAATGTCTAAAACCTGCAGTGCTGAAAAACACTGGATTCGATGTTGGCATTTCAATCAATGGATATTGACAATAAATCAACATTGATTCAATGACACATTTTCAACGTTGGTTAATTGGCTAGAATTGAATGGTTGTTTGTTGGTTGATCCAGCTTCTGCCGTCGACCTTAATCATAAATTCAACCTTTGATAATGATTCAACATTGAATTAACATCTTTTGCCAACAAGCCAACAGCAAAGTGGCTGTGTTTGGGCCATCCCACTCATATAAATGGTAGAGGTGGACCGCTCCACTCCTTGTAGTACATTGTAGATGTTTTTGTGTCGATATATCACACACAGACAGCCTGTAAGAATTTTTATGAACAAGTAAGAAAATGTACAGAAATTAATCATCACCCAGTATCCTCTACAGTGCTTAATTAAAAATGTGTTAACCCAGTAATCAGTAGTCAGTAATAAAAAGTGAGAACCCAGAGCTCTGATGAGGAGGAAAGGAGGGAAAGAGGTGCTGCAAAACAGCTGATATTGATTCAACATTGATCAGACATCAGCATTTCAGTCATTAGATTTCAACCACAAAACAACACTGATTCATTGACAGTTTCAACGGTTAGAATTCGATGGTTGTTTGATGGTTGATCCACTGTCAGTTTTCAACTTCAACCAAAAATCAACCATTCTGACTATAATTCAACGTCGATTTAACATTGAGCTATCTGGGCAGTTTGTATTTTTACCCATATTAAGTCTATGTATTGACTTCCATTCATTTTAGTTTCTACTTTTATGCATAACCCATTTTCCCTAACATTAAACATTACAGTCTGTTCTTATCCCTAACCCTTAATCAAAACCCAATTTGCACCTTACCTCTAAACCTAACCCCTGACCCTAAACAAGGGGGCCACTGTATTAGAACTAGACTTTGGTCCCCATGAGGTACATTTGACTTCAGAAGTGAGTAAATATACCAGAAAAGGTCCTAAATATGATAGCTAGACAAGTACACACACACACACACACACACACACACACACACACACACACACACACACACACACACACACACACACTTCCTGACCTGCTCCTGCTCTCTGATTGGCCAGATCTGGCATCACTCTTTCTACAACGAGCTGCGAGTTGCCCCGGAAGAACATCCCACCCTGCTGACCGAGGCGCCGCTCAACCCCAAAGCCAACCGAGAGAAAATGACTCAGGTAGTTTGTGTACAAAATACAAAAAAAGTACAACACAAAGTACAATACAACCTGAACTGGAGACACTCTGGTGCCTATGAAACCCACAGATTCTATAGGAGGTTCTAGTTCATCTGTCATGCCTGTTCAGTGATGGTCCAGGAAGCTGAAGTGTTCTGCTGCTGATTTACTGATTTGCTTGTAGTCTGAATTTACAACTTGTTTAATCACATGTTCCTGCTGCTGTCACCTCGCAGATGCACATCTGTAATAACAGTCCCCAGTTCTCTTAACAGTTTTATCTCTTGCAGCAGCATTCGTTCCTCTCACATGCTGGACACACTTGCCAGGATTCCCTGCTGCAACTGAATTACATTTCATTAAAAATTTCCTGAGTGTTTCTAACCAGTGATATGCAGAAAGGTTCATCACTGATGCACAACTCCTCTTGTCAGGTGTACAACTGGAATGTGTTGCAGCATGGAGCTCAGGAATAAATATGGTTGGATAAAAGAAATCTGATGCTATGTAACATATCTCTTGCTCTCAGTTAAAGTTGAATAAATTAAGTAAATCGGATTGCTCTATGTCCCTACTGATGTAAACTTAATATCTGTGTTCAGATCATGTTCGAGACTTTTAATGTTCCTGCCATGTACGTGGCCATCCAGGCAGTCCTGTCGCTGTACGCCTCTGGACGCACCACAGGTTGGATCGCACTCTTCCTTCTCCTTCTTCCTTAAGACCAGTATGAAATATGTTTGATACAGAGCAAAGGCTGAAACCAGCTGAGTTATACCTCCTTTCTGTCGTTCAGGTATTGTGTTGGACTCCGGTGATGGTGTCACCCACAACGTCCCAATCTATGAGGGCTACGCCCTACCACATGCAATCATGAGGTTGGATCTGGCAGGCCGCGACCTTACAGACTACCTCATGAAGATTCTAACCGAGAGAGGCTACAGTTTTGTTACCACAGGTATGCCCCTTCAAGGATACACCTGTACTTGCACCTTGATCAATCTCAACTTTCACGTTACCCCATTACACAGATGTGTCTGGTTTACCATGTCCATTTGTCCCGCAGCTGAGAGAGAGATTGTGCGTGACATTAAGGAGAAGCTGTGCTATGTGGCCTTGGACTTTGAGAATGAGATGGCAACGGCAGCCACTTCGTCTTCTCTTGAAAAGAGCTACGAGCTTCCTGATGGTCAAGTGATCACCATTGGCAATGAGAGGTTCCGCTGCCCAGAGACACTCTTCCAGCCATCGTTCATTGGTCAGTCACATGATCATGTTTTCATATTAGTTGTTAGTTGTTTGATTAACTGATGATAAAAAAAATCATAGTTTGAATGAAACAGCTGTTTTTTTATTATTCCTTAGCACACAGCCACATATTGGTGTTTCAATCTTCCTGCAGGCATGGAGTCGGCTGGAATTCATGAGACAACCTACAACAGCATCATGAAGTGCGACATTGACATCCGTAAAGACTTGTATGCCAACAACGTGCTGTCAGGAGGAACCACCATGTACCCAGGAATAGCTGATCGGATGCAGAAGGAGATCACAGCGCTGGCTCCCAGCACTATGAAGATTAAGGTCAGCTCTCAGCTTATAATCAATCCCAGAATCCAGAATGAGTCTAGGCTTTTAATGTGACAGAATGAGAATGGATATATAACTTCCTTCCAACAAAAGTCAGCTATCTGTTGTCTTTGGTGTAGCTGCTAAAAAGAAAATCTGTTCATGGGTTTATGGACTTCTTGGTAAACAGAATATGGAACTTCACATGTATTTCAAAAAAAAAAATTGTCCTATTGATAGAACAAATGTTGAGATATTATTTACATTTGAAAATATTTAACATTTAACTCTGTCCCTCAGATCATTGCCCCCCCAGAGAGGAAGTACTCTGTGTGGATTGGTGGCTCTATCCTGGCCTCCCTCTCCACTTTTCAGCAGATGTGGATCAGTAAACAGGAGTACGATGAGGCTGGACCCTCCATTGTCCACCGAAAGTGCTTTTAAAGAATCCACTCCCTTCCTCAGATTGATGTGCTCTGCAGCCTCCCCTCAGCTTCCAGCTTCAGCACTGCCTTTAGTTTAACCTGCACTGAGCACCAGCAACTACAGCCTAGATCAGCCCAATTCAAACTGTGAATCTGCTACTTTGTCCTGCCACTGTAACGACACCTTTTACTCCAGGTGTGCCGTACCCTTCCCTTCTCCATATCGGTTCTAATTTTGCTTTGAAAATAACCTTGAATATTGGTGGGGAGCAGAGCACCTCTGCACAGCCTTATGATGATGTCACAGAGTGTACAACAGGAGGCCTGGTCTTACCAAAGGTGTGTAAGCACCACAGACATGACCTTCCAGAAAGAAATAAAGAGCTCCAATAAAACGCAAATAATTCTTGTCCTTCATGTAACTGTTAATTATCTTTGTTGTCATAACAACCAGTTTTGAAAGCAAAAATCTCTTCATCATAAAGCAGATGTTACAATCATAAACTGTACAATAATGATGGAAGCAGTTTAGATGTGTTGGTTGCTGATAAATGTTATTGCTGGTATTGTGTTGCTATTAGGTGATATTTTTGCAAGTTAGCAAATCTTTAAACAACCTGATAAAGTAATATAGATAATGTTAGTTCTGAACCAAAAGACAACAGCAGGATGTAAACAGCTATGGTTTGAAAACAGTTTTATTTTTCTATTTCATGTTTTAAATGTCAAATACTGATGCAGTGTATTGATGTTTTCATTACTTTGGTTGACTAGTTTAGTCTAAATTAGTATTATTTGCAATAATAATAATAATAATAATCAATTTAATTTATAAGGCTCTTTTCCTTAATAAAAATCTCAAAGTGCTACATGGTGATTATTGAATAGCGATGAATGATTTTACCTAAAGGCAGTAGTGTTGTATTGTAGTGAATCAATGAAAATGTCTCACTACAACAAACACAATGCTGGAGTTGCACCAGTAGGCAGAGAAGTAGAAATGCCAACTAATAAAACCACGTGGATTTTTAACTGTAGCACTAGTCTATGTGGAGGAGCACGAGAGGAGCCAGTTGAGGTGGGTCTGGCATCTGGTCAGGAGTTCTGGCCTCGTCCCACTGGAGGAGAGACCCAGGACACGCTGGAGGGACTATGTCTCTCTGCTGGCCTGGGAACGACTTGGGGTTCCTGGAGGAGCTGGAAGAAGTGGCTGGTGAGGGAAGTCTGGGCCTCCCTTCTGAAGCTGCTGCCCCCGACATAAGAGGCAAAAGATGGATGGATGGATGGATGGATGGATGGATGGATGGATGGATGGATGGATGGATGGATGGATGGATGGACGGACGGACGGACTAGTCCATGTATTGACTGGTGATACAGTCAATACATAGCACTAGTCACTTCTGTGTTTCTAACCAGAAGGGAAGAAATAATAATTAGATAAGCTACACAATTAATATTTGTGTCAAAATTAATCAGTAACAGTGAATAAAATTATTAATCTCAAAGTTATCAAAAAACAATGAGAAATTAATTTGAATATTGGACGTACTGAACAGCAGAATCTATAGCTAAACTATTTGTAATTCCATTATCTAGAGGTGAGGGATGTGGCTTAAGGACCACCTGAAATCAAATCAAATCAAATTTGTTCACCTTGATCCAATCTGGCAAAATACATTCAAAACTGCTGATTGGCAAAATATCAGTTAAACACAACATCGCTGTATCCAAAACTGCATTTCTACAGTCCAGAAGGCAACACAAACCTTCTGGTGGGCTGGATTTGGCTGGTGGGCCTTGAGTTTTGACACATATAACACTTTTCCTCTGTGTCTGTGGTACTAATCAGAGTTCTGAGCAGAGAAAGGCTCTGGCTCTATGTGTGTGAGAGTTTTATCTTTGTTTTTGTGAGGCTGTGGGAGCCTATGTTGTTCCTGTTCTGGTTGCAGAGAGAATTTAACTTCTCACACATTCATGAAAAAGTGTTGTCCTTTTTCTGTTTGAGGTTGTTCATATTCTTTCAGTAGGATTCAACAGAATCCTACTGCTGCTCTCTCTGCTTTTTCTCTTTCATCCTTAGCTGGTTCTATTTTTTAAATCTAGTCTAGCTTGTTGTGTGTATCTTGTGTATTACGGGTCCATAACGCAGAATGCACGCATGGAGTTGTAAAGACTTCCTATTGTTTTATTCTTCTTGGTGCAGGGACTCGTGGTAAGGCTCTATCTGAGTCATGGCTTGATACCAGGTGATAGAGCCTCCTTTTTATGTGCATGTGAGGAGCGAGAGCCTCTGTTGCTACATTTAAAAACCTCAAGGCCTGATTTTTCTGGGATCAGATCCTTGATCAAAACAGTTTTGGAAAAATTGTCAGCAAATTCATGTAGTTTAGACTCTCCTTTGTGGGTTTCAGACTTGGATCATCTCCCTGTACTTGCTGTTTTGTTGCGTGTGATTCAGTCAGTCAATTTTTAAATTTTTTTTAACATCTTTGTGTAGACAGTCTCCACAAAGTCGGGACTAGCTTTTCAAAATGTCCGGTTTGCTGTCTCATCATTTTAGCTGGATTTAAGTTTTTTTTCTTTACTAAGCCCTTCCTGCTGGTCGCTAGGAGAGTAATGATTATCAGATTCATTCACCTGGTTTCACAAAGTCACCCTTGTAAATTCTTTTTCATTTTCACCACACACCATTCTGGCCGACCTGGGCAACAGCTTCAGGCCCAGTTAACAGGTTTTAGCCTGAAAAGACACTGAGACCTGATCAATCCACCAAACGTCCAATCAAGTCTCAATGACCTTCATTCATTATGATACAGAAAATATGCAGAGAAGCAAAATCATATTAAGAGAAGAAAAATAAGAAGGAAGGAGACAAAATAAAATAATAACAGTAAGAAATAAATAGAATAAAATCACCCATGCACAATATTCTTAATTATTTTACGTTACGTTACATTACTCTAAATTTCTCCAGGGAACGATCTGCTCCTCAAACTGAGAAACGGGAAGGGACTATTTTTTGCAAAGGGTGATATTGACCCTATGCAGAGATCCAAAGCAGTAATAGAGACTATTCAGGGAAAAGGAAATAATAGGAAGGATTTAATATTAGAAATTCGGCACAGTTTATTTAGATTATATAGAGGCTGCACTAATGTTTGGTTCAAAGGAGTTTATATAAAATACAAAAGTCAGTATTAATTAAAAATACTGAGTAACTGAATGGAATAAATAATGATAATGAGATTAAGAGTATGACATGATATGTCTAATAGGGAGGGAAAATAATCATAAATGTGAAGGATGTGGCGAGAAAGAAAATCTAGAACATGGATAAATTAATTGTAAAACATATGAGGCTGAAAGGGACAAATTAGAATAATGGTTGGAAGGACAGGACAGAAATAGAGAATAGTGGGAAATGAAGGAAACATAGTGGATAATTGCAGATTAAGGAAAGCATCATCTGTTGATCTTCAGAATACAAAATAAGAAAATAGAATTTAATGGATGTAAATAGTGTTGCTACTCACTAATGTACAGTAGGTGGAAGTACGTACCTCAAAGTTGCTGCGATCCGCCATAATAGAAAAGAAGGAGGAGAAAAATAAATAAAGCAGTTATTAGATTTTTGAAGGAAACAGGATTATTTAGGAGAATTTAGATCAAATGGAGATTCTCTGGTCCAAACTCCAGCATAGCAGATGGCGATAATACATCTTAACGTTAGATGTCACCCGACAATAAAACCAGAAGAAGAAGAGGAGAAAAAACTAAGGGCTCCGGTTCAGTCCCTGATTTCCTGGTTCGATTCGGTTTGTCCGTTTAAATAATGGGTCCCTAAAAGGCGTCTAGAAGGTCCAGTTGCCATATCTGGGAACATAAACACTTCAAACAAAGATATCAGCTGATATGTTCCGTCTCGCAACACACGGACTCCAGTGTCTGGCGGCTCTCAGCCTGATTCCGACCCGCGTATTTTGCTCTTCCGCGGAAACACCGGATGTCCCCAGTATCGCCACTTACTTCGGAACTAAGACTCGCTATGAGGAGGTGAAACCGAACCTCCTCCGGGACCCTTTAGCCGTGAACGCCTCGGTCCTCAGACCCCCGCCAGGTGAGGTTTGCACCCCGTTCCACGTGACCGCCGTCATTAGACACGGCAGCCGGTTTCCTACCATCAAGAACATCCGCAGAATACACAGACTGAGCGAGCTGCTCCAGAACGAAGCTTCCAGAAGCGCCCAGAGCTCCACCGGCCGCCAGGGGGAGCTGCGGGCCCGGTGGGACTCCTGGTTCACCGAGGACATGGACGGTGAGCTAATGCTGGAGTTTGGCTGGCAACTTTTGCAGAGAATTTCTTTTCAGGAAATATTTTCAAGTAAAAATCTGAAGATGAATTTCAAGTAATAAAAGAAGAAAAAAGGGATTTACACACAATCCTTGATTTTTTTACACAGGATTTAAAAAAAAACAGGTCTATTTTAAAATACTAATAATAATAATTTGCATCTAGTATTTTAAATATTCCAGAAAAATGAATCCTCTTATGCCTCCTAACCAGGTCAGCTGGTGAGGAAGGGAAGGGAAGACCTCCAGTTCCTGGCCCAGCGACTGGCCACGTTGTTTCCATCTCTGCTGTCGGAAGAAAACGTGAGGAAGAGAAGGATCCACTTTGTGACCAGCTCCAAGCATCGCTGTGTGAGCAGCGTGGAGGCCTTCCAGGAGGGCCTGCAGCAGCACTGGGGTTGCCATGGTGACGGTCACCACTGAAAGATATTTCTGGTGTTCTGACTGTCTGTGCCATCCCATCATATCAGCACTACAATAGGAAAGTCTGTGCTATGCCTGTCGGTCGCTGCTACCGTCATGTTTACATACCAAAGACATTATCAGTCAGTGTCAATGTTAAATATAATAATTGAAAATCATTTAAGTGTGAATGACAAAAACTTTTCTAAAACCACCTGAACCCGTTTAAAATACCTGCTTATGTAATTGGACTAATATCTTTCTTGAGAATAATGTGCCTGTTTTAATATGTACAGCTAGTACATTTAGATGCACTAAAACGTCATATTAGAATCCTGCCTTCATAAAATACACATGATTCCACATAATGATCTACCAAAACTCCATCCAAATATTTTACCTGGTAAATACTTGGGTAGCACATTTTGCTGCAGCAGTTTCCTTCATTTGAATAGCGTTGTAAATTGCAGAATTAGCACATGTTGATACACTAAAACTATTCCATCATTGACATAAAGAGCTTTAATACCTCATAATATTGCTACCAGCATGCTCTACTTGGCAAGGATTAATAAAAAAAACAATTAAAGGTCCTATATTTTAAATGGGGACAAAATGTACCACAAAAACAACGTATTTTGTCCTGATTCACATGGTTGATGATGAGCAATGACTTTCTTGCTTACAGTATACAGCAGGGGTCCCCAAACTTTTTCCTGTTAGGGCCACATAACTTTTTCCTTCTCTGGTGGGGGCCGGAGTCAGTTTGCAACAGAAAAAGTGTGACGATTGCAGGAGAGCCTAAATGTAAAAATGTATTGTTTTCCAGAAAACGCAATCAAATAATCCTCTCTGGGTTCTTCACAGAAAAAATCCAGGAAATAACACTATTTTTGAAATAAATACTGTATTTTCTGGACAGAGTTTAAGAAAAACAACAACAAAAAAGACAACATTTATAAGCCGCACCAGGCTATAAGCCTCAGATATCTCTGCCGCTCCAGGTTTTCCACAACATGCAGCAGCAGCAGAACATTTGAGTCATAACAGGTCAATTAAATATCACATTTATTACGATTGTAAAAGAAAAAGTTACCAAGTTTATATTTAACTGATTTTACTGTTTGGTAGTTTACGACTGGTAACTGTAACAGTAAAAGTGCTGATCCTTTGTGTTGTTACTAGCATGTGCTAAATAAAAACGGGCAATTTCTTCTTCTTTAGATTTCAGCTGCAGCTTGCATCCATTATTGTTGCACTACTGCCATCTACTGGATCCTAATATCTATACCTCAAATTCTCATAATGATCCC
>CAEGAF010127888.1:0-23993 GCA_903067075.1 Micropoecilia bifurca
TCCTCCCACAGTCCAAAAACATGACTGTTAGGTTAATTGGTCTGTCTAAATTGGCCCTAGGTGTGAGTGTGTGTGTGTGCATGGTTGTTTGTCCTGTGTGTCTCTGTGTTGCCCTGCGACAGACTGGCAACCTGTCCAGGGCAAACCCCGCCTCTCGCCCGGAACGCCAGCTGGAGATAGGCACCAGCAACTCCCAACCCCATTAAGGGACAAGGATGCAAGAAAATGGATGGATGGATTTATATATAATTTTTATTTTTTTGTCATAGTACCCCCAAAAGTTTAAAACTACTTTCACCCCTGCTACCACGTCCTAATTTTCTGAGTCATTTAATATTTCTGGATATGACTCTGTAGCTAGAAATAATGGGAAATGTATTTGGGTTGTTTTTTTTTAGCCTGGACAATTCAAAGGTCAACGTTGGGTAAAATGTAATCATGGCTTAATGAATGAATAACAGATGGGTACAATATTGACAAAACTTTAAAACCTTTACTTAAAAAGATTTCACTAACAAATATTTTTTGATATTGAAAAAAAAGGATTCAATATCAATTCCACATTATTCAATAGTAACTATAGTTATAGTTGCTTGAGTTGTTTTGTGTAGCAGAAAAAATAAGGACTATTGCCAAGTCAAATAACTCAATAAAACACTCCCAAAAAGTCACTACAGGTGTTTATTGCTATGTTTTGCTTTATTTCACAATAAGTGCTTTGCCCTACAAGGTTAAACTGTAATTTATTACATTCTATTTACCTGTATACAAATTTAATTCATTTTTACCCAATGCAGTGTTTTTTGTAGCTCTATAACTTCTTACAGGTGAACATACATTCTTCAATTTTTACTTTTTAAATTCCCGACTCTTTCTAAAGGACACTAAACAAACCTTCAAGACTATTGCATTCCAAAGGGGCAGTAGCCTGATTTAGGTGTGTTTGAACAGAGATGCATATAAAAGTTTGGGATTAGAGAAAAACATATGTTCTGCAGAGAGCTTCAGGGAAAGGTGTAATTTAACGTTCAAAGGGATGGATGTTATGATGATTGATGCCTTCAGTGTTGTGCAACAAAAGGTGTTGTAGAGGAAGTAAAACAGTGATCCTGTGCTATCTATTCAAATATGACAAAATATTGTGCTGCAGAGGGAACAGTTAAGCAATATTGGCCGATTTATTGTGTGAGACAGTTGAAATAAATGCATATGATTTAAAGAGAAGACCCTTCCATTTCTGTCATGCCAGCTGAGCAATTATAGGACCATGTTACCCATTAGCCACCTGGCAGAAACCCTCAGACACTCTGTCTCTCTCTGGGTCTCTTTCATCGCAGCCTCACCTGCTACTCTGATAGATAGGATTTGCTCTGCAGCTGTAGTGACAAACACAGAGGTGATTTAAACATTAATAAATAAAGCTACACTCTTTCATGTTTGCATGTGTGGCGTTTTTCTCTTGATCCAAACACTGGCAGTTAAAGTTTTAGCAATCGTATCCATCTTGTCGCCCCTTTCTATGTGTGTTGATAAAACACATTCCCACGGCATGATACTACCACCACTATGTTTGTTCTGATTATTTATCTTCGCCCAATACGTTGCGTATATTGGCCAGAAAGTTCAGTTTTGGTCTCATCTTACCAGGACACTCCCTTCTATGCTTGTTTTGACTCCTACATGGATGCCTGGATGTTTGAATTTTCATTGGTTTACGGTTGTGCCGTACCCGTTCTCCATGCCGATATGCCTCCGACTGTTCGAGATCTCTGCAGAGGGAGAAATCGCACATCAAGAGTGTATGCAGAATTGATCAATTAACAGGAATGACAACGTATATGTACTGGCTCAAACAGTGGCCCCGTCCTTGTTACAATCAAAAAGCAAATCACAAGCAGTTGTGTTTTGGAAGATTCTACTCAAAGAGTCACTTTCTATTGACTTTCTAGCATCAAAGAGATTGTTCTGACCAACTAGTCAATGAGTTTCTGCAACACACCATTTGGGTGGGGTTGAACCACATGAACAGGGTAAATAAAACAGAACAATGTTCTCCTATACTACCAGATTAAACAGGACTAAGCACCACTTTGTGCCGGTCCATCACATAAAATCCTAGTAAATTACATTAAGGTTTGTGATCGTAATGGGGCAAATGTAACCCCCCCCCCCCAAAAAAAACAATTACATAATGGCCAATACGTTGGGCCATAATAGGGTTCATATCATTCATCTTTTATTTTAAATATTTTTGATTAAAACAAGCTGGTTGGGATTCATAAACAATTGTACCAACCTGTGTTACATTGTCTTGTTCTTTGTGCAAACCCAATTATTCCTGCATATTTCTAGGCAACTTACACTATAGTTGACTCAGCTTCTCCCCCCTTTTAACTGCAGTTAAAAAGCCATATCCAGCTGTGTACCTCACAGGCAGAAAATTGTTACCTGTAGGGGAAACTTTCTGATGGCAGGACACAATCAACCCAATGAAGCAGGCATAAAATATATGTTTCTCTCCAACATAATTGATTTACTGTCTTGTTTTCATTGACTATGACACTTGAGTGACTCTTTTTGTCAGTCGTACGCTTTAAGAAGGTCTCACAAAGAAGCTCCGCTACCTTTGCCGCGTGTGGCTCTTCTGCTGCAACAGCACTCTTGTTGCTTTATGGGAGCTTCTATTTTGTTTGAAGCTGGTAATATACTGGTGTTTTATGTGCACTGGTCTAATGAATCACCCCCACCACCCCCAATCCATTTGAAGAAAAAATGCAGAATGGGTGGAGTTTGGCCCACTGGCTTTGGCAAACCATCCAATCAGAAGGCCCGAGTTTCCTTGGCAATTCTCATGTCCAGTGATGTGCAGCAGCTGAGGATGAGATCAGAAACATGAAGATGGAGCACAAGGTAAGTGCACTACGTTTATTTATTGTGAAATCATGCTTTAAAAAATGAAAAAGAGAGAGAGAGAGAGAGAGAGAGAGGAAAATATGTTTTTAACGTTTTGGGTCAAACTCTGATGAACACTGACAGAAAACAAATTGTGAAATTATATGAATTTATTGGTGCGCTAATGTCATTCCAGATGTCAGAGATGGTTTTCCTGTCTTCATTATTGAGAAAACTCTGCTGCCTGCTGGTAATGCCAGGTCTGTCAGTAAGATTATTAGTATAATTCTTATATTGTCCTGGAAAAATAATCTGCCTTTAAATGCATGTAAAAGATTTTAAGCATAAAAGAAATAAAAAACAATAAGACACAAGAATCTTTGTCCTTATTCAAGCTTAGAGTCATTTTAATGCCTTTGTTTTCTGCTTATCCTGAAGTCTTGTTCATGTAGTCACAGTGTTTATTGGATCTTTAACTTCATTTTCTTTTGTTTTTGGCGCTTAACTTAAATTCCCTGTTGTCCCTTTAGGATTCATCGGAGCAACGTCTCTGACGAAAGTAAAACCCCCTGATGGTATTTCATCTGCTACCATTTCAAACCGTGATCAGATTTATGTGTGACAGTGAAAATAAAAGAAATACCTTAACATGAGTACATTTCTCAAGTCCACCGAAAGATTTTATCTGTAATTTAAAAAAATCTGAAATGTAAACCAATTTTCATTTTGTCTTCTACAATTCTCTTTCCCCCTCCAAAGCAAATCCTGTTAGGATCGGTTCTGCCAAAGCCAACGATTTCTTGGCGAATGTTCGACCCAAGAGGAACGTGGCTCCTAAATGGTACCGAGGTGACCCTGACTTTCAGTCCTACTACAGCTTCTACAACAGCATCGGACACGTTGAAGGAGTAAGTTGACGACAAGCAGAGCCCTGACTGAAATAAGCTTGAATGATTGCTGTATTTTATGACTTTTATCTGCGTCACTGTTACATTTTTCCTCTAACGTCCCTCTTGGTTTCTCCATCAGCTTTATGAGATAGACCGGAGCCGGATGTTGTATCAGCAGATGCGTCATCTGACCTATGGGCCCGATGCTGCCAGCTACCAACACGCCGCAGTACCAGCTACAACAACTCGCCCTCCTGCACCCCCCACCGCTCCGGCTCCCACTCCAGACCCACTGGAGAACGCTGAGAAGTTCTATCTCTGCAACCCCAGAGACCCTCTGTGCAAACCTCGGATTGTCTACCTGCCGACTGGAGCTGTCCCAATACTGTGTGACCCCAGACTCAACCTTGCATGCAGTGCTAGAAAAGAAGAGGGGGTTAGAAATATTGCTCCATCTCAACCAACACCAGCCACTCCTGCTCCTGGAAAGGCCATCCCACCCGTCCCTCCACCGGTCACCAAGAAGGGGATGGAATACGACTGTGACCCGTACTGGGATCCAGACTGCCTCGTCGACCAGCCTCCCCATCCTGCACAGGAAGCATCATCACCAGTAGCACCAGATGAAGAAACAACAGATGAAGGGAATGCTCCTGTTGTTTTAAATGTAGCTAAAAAGAAGAGGCCCAACCCTTATTTTGACCCCTATGATTTCAAAAGTGACCTGTACGACCCCTACCGTTATGCTGAGCCAGCTCCGGATCCACAATAAGAACAGACAAATCGATCGACAGCCAGACCAAAGCAAGAGTACGGTCCAGTAATGCAGGTTAAGATGCAAATATTACACAGTTTCACAGATGAAAAACAATACAGTGCCTGTACAATGTGAGTGACCAATGCACAATAATCTCTGTTCACATGAAAACATAAATGAATAAAGCCTTTACAGGGGGGTTTCTTTCTATCCAGTTGACAGAACATCCCTCAATATTTTATATAGCAGGAAAATAAAACAATGTCTTAATTATAGCAACTTCTATTTTTCTTGTTTTTTTCCAAATGTGTAAGATACACATTTGGAATCTATGTGTATCTTTTTACACATAGATTGGACAAAAAAAAATCTATGTGTAACAGGAAACTACAACTTTAATATGTAATGCAAGTTTATCTCAAGACACGAGAAGCTGACGAAGACTTTAGATTTTTTTTTGCACGAGATTTTTTTTAAAACCATCACAACTTGTCACTGGTGCTTTACACAAATTCCTAATAAATAAATAAACAAAAAAAGTGGAAAGTAATGACCAAAAAAAAGTGAATAATTATTTTGTTAAGAATGCCTTCACTCCACCAGGAGAGGGCGGTAATTCTCTCCTGCTGTTTTGCGTTCAACCATTAAAGACGAAGATCGACGCAGCCTCTTCCAGCATCATCATCTCCACCCTCCATCATCTTTTCTTGGGAATAAACCGCCACAAAACTGGATTTTTTTCTTCACTTCGGCACCTAAACCGAACTTCCGACACCAGGTATTGAATTACTTCCTCGTGACTGCGGCATTTTATCCCTTTGGCCTGGAGACAGAAAACAGTAAAGCTGTCCCGTCGCTTTGTTGCAGTTGTAGTTAGTATTGTGACAGTAGGCCCGCAGCCGGGGCTACCATGGAGATTAGCATGCTAGCAGGGCTAGCTGTCCGGTTTGGAGGCGTAGCCGCCAGCTGGATTATTAACACATTAGCCCCGCTAACCAGAGATTATGATAAAACGTGATTCAAATCAGCGAGTTATTGCAAAGAGAGACGGTAAAAATGCTCACAGCTGCTACTTTTCCTGATTTGTCTGCAGTTATTTTGAGCAGTGGGTGGAGTGAGTTTAGCATATTAAACACCAGCAGGGTTAAACTTTAATAATAATATAATTATGTGTGGATGTTTTAATATTGTTTAAGAAGCTCCGGATATTTTGTTTATTATCATGGCATATTGTACTTACTATATTTCTAATAAAAATAATACAGCCCTGGTTGATGTGTGGTGTTAATAAAGCAGATAAAGAGAACCTTGTTTCCAACTGCAGGCAGCTTTTTCCACATGTTACCAGTGTGACAGGCCCAGGGCTACGATGTAGTTAAATAAAAAAGAAGAGAAAAACTGGAACAGTGACATAAGACATATAAATAAGTTACGATAATTCAATTAAAATGTCATTTGCCATAACATTTGTTTTGAACCGCATCATGCTTATTTTATGTTTGATATCTTTTGTGTGTTTATATATTTGTGCATCACAATATCTGTTAATGATTTTTTTTACCAGTATGTGATACATTCCTAAGAAGCAGTAATAAACTCATTTTAAACAATATCTTTGCCTTATAATTAAATTGCTCTGCATGCACTCCCATTATGTTTATTTAACTAGCCTGAACATTAGATTTGCAAACATGAAAACATATTTGTATAAACTTTGCTTTAATTCAAAATATTGAATTTAAATGTTTTAACTCTTATTGTGGATTGAAAGACATATTTCTTTATAGAGTCAGTGGTTTTGCATTGAGTAGAAACTGAGACAACTTCAAAATTCTCTCTATTTATACATGTGACCTTTACTTTTGGTATTAAACCTTTAATTGGAGAATTTTCAAGAAAAGAAAAACTTGTTCAGTTTTGATCAACGGCCAGTTAATTGGTCCAACATAATGTAATAAATGTATTATTTGCGTGTGCTGTGGTTAGAGCCTCTTTGCTGATGGCCTTCCCCTCGTTTGCAGCATGTCTGACAAGAGCGAGCTGAAGGCTGAGCTGGAGAGGAAGAAGCAGCGGATCGCCCAGATCCGCGAGGAAAAGAAGAGGAAAGAAGAGGAGAAAAAAAAGAAGGATGTGAGGGACGCCTGGTCGCTTTAGCGGCTGCGCTGCGAGACGTTGCCATGCTGACGGTGAGCCTGTCCCTTGCTCCGCAGGGAGAATCCAAACGCGGCGCGGAGGGGGGGCCGGCTGGCGGCGAAGACTCGGACCTGGAGAGGAAGAGGAGAGAAGCCGAGGCCCTTCTCCAGAGCGTCGGCATCACCCCCGACGTCCCGCACGGTAAATGTACAGTGTCGTCTCGCTCCTTTATCCCAAACCGTCGTTTTTAACAGCTCATCTTGTTCTGGCCATTCGCTTGATGTCTTTTGCAGCGTTTTTATAAAATGTCTGTCTTAATGTATTTGCTTTGCCCAGCTTTGTATGACTCTCATTTCCTCTCCACGACACACACATGTACACACACACACATACACACACACAAATATGTGCACATGTTATGTGTTTTGCGCATGACACCTTAAAACCTGCCTGCCATTTATTTTCATTCTCTCTTCTCTCCCCTCTGTCTGTCCTCTTGTGTTTTGTCCTCCTTGCTGCATGAAAACTCATCCACTCACACCTCCACGCGCGTCCCGCCTCGTCTCCCCCCTTCAAACATCCACTGTCTCCCTCACTCACTCTCTCACTCACTCACCCATCCGTTGGTCACGTACTGCGAAACGCACACGCGTTCACAGCTCAGCCCCTGAGGGTAGTAACAGAAGATACGTGTCTGTTTCACTACCTAGTCCCCGCCCCCATGTCTCCCTCCAACAAATCAGTGGGCAGCGATGCTGGAAGCCAAGATTCCGGGGATGGAAACGCAGGACCAAGGTCTGTGTGGGAGTCTGTTTGTTTGAGACATAAGATATTGAATTTGCTGCTTTTATTTTGTATTGTTTTGGGTTTTTCTTACAAGTACCTGCATGGAATTTTATGTGTGTGTGTGTGTGTGTGTGTGTGTGTGTAAACTTTGTAACGATACATGAATAAATTCTGACCTTTCTCTATGTCTTCTCGCCACCATGCTAATGTTTAATGCCATTTCATTTTTGTTTCCGGGTCTTTCTCGCTCTGTTTCTTTTCTTTTCTTTTTTATTATTATTTTCCCGTCTTTCTCATCTTTAACATCTGATATGTTTTGGCCCTTCATCTTTGTTTGCGTTTCTCTTGTTTACTCTGTCCTGAATTTCTCTTTACTAACACCGTCTGGTGATTTGGCTGTATAAGGACTTTGCATTGGGATCCTGACCCCTCCACTCTGCAACTCCACTCCGACTCTGAGCTGATGGGGTACTGCTCCTCCTCTTTCCTTTAGCTCGTCTTCCGACTATTTGTGCTTTCATCTTAGATTTGTCCAATCTGTGTTAGCTTTTTGCATCAAATTTGTCTGTATACCATTGTTTATGTCCATTTGAGAAAAGATTTAAAATGTAGCGTATATGTTTTTTTTGTTTTTTTACCTACTTGCAGTCTAATAATTCAAACTTCATTTTTTTCCCAATCGTGTAGACGTGGAACAGTGAGACTTGGGATGTCCAAACTCATCCAGGTGGATTTTGTCCCGAAGGAAATGGTGTCCTACTCCAAGGAGACGCAGACACCCACAGAGGCGTCGGCTCACACGGATCAGAAAGCGGGTAACTCTCCGCTGGCGTGGGGTTTCTGTTCTTGTTTCCCTTTACTCGAGTTGATTCACGGCGTTACTGCGGTCTGTGTCTAGACGAGGAAGAGGATGAGGAGATGAGCCCTCCCCCGCTGACAGAGGACGGCCAGGATGAGAAGAATGAGCAGAGCGAACAGCAGGAGGAAGGTGAGGACAGCAGGTTATGTAGGCGTACAGGAAAAAAAACCTGCTTGCCGACCCAGAATTGGACAATTTTCAGTTTGATCGGTTGACCTCCTGGTCGGAGCCTCAAAAATCTGACCTTTCCCGATCAGAGATTGCGTCATGTTCTGCAGGATTTCTGTAGAGTATAAACAAGTCATGAGATCAATCTCAATTTTATGGGCTAATTAGGTTGAGGTCATAATCGTTTCTACCTATAGTTGGTAACATCTTGATATTCTCCATTAAATCATTCTTTGCTTCTTTTTTGTAGAAACCAGGCGTCATTTTATGTAGCAAAACAGAAAGTGGTGTTGTGTTTATTAAATTACAAAACTTTCACGTTACCTGTTACTAATGACTAACAAGGGGAGTTTTCCACATTGATGTAGCTCTGAAGTTTAAACCATGAGGGTCTCAAAAGCTACGCCAAAGGAAGCCATTAGCTGCTCCTGATTCAGGCTAGAGATTAAAAGAGAGTCAGACTCCTGCAGAAACCAAAAAAAGAACCTTCAGATTTTTCTTTTTTTCCTTTTCTGATTTTAACTTTGTGTCTAATTTATTAATTGCTACTTGTTTGAATCGTTTTCTTCTCCTACTGTACGTTTCAGTCTTAACCGATCTATGACAGCCTACCACAAAAATAAGAGCGTTTTCTGTATTTCCCTTCCCGTAATGTTTATGTATCCGTCCGCAGACACTCCCAAGGAGCTGACAGAGGAAGAGAAGCTGCAGGTCCTTCACTCTGACGAGTTCTTGTCGTTTTTCGAGCGCGGCAGCCGGATCGTGGAGCGAGCTCTGGCCGAGCAGGTGGACGTCTGCTTCGACTACAGCGGGAGGGATCTGGAGGATAAGGAAGGGTGAGGCATGAGGGCAAAGCGACCTCACAGTTATCGAACAGTAATTTTACTGGAATTAACATTTTAAATTCTCTTCTTTTCCTGTCCTTTTCAGCGACTTGCAGGCAGGAGCGAAACTGGTTCAGAACAGACAGTTTGCAGATGAACGCTGGACCAAGAACCGAGTGGTGACCTGCCTCGACTGGTCACCTCAGGTGGGATGAGTTCAGACAAATCACCTGCGGCGGCAAGATTAGAAGTTCTCATACTGTTAGAGAGACTTTCCATTGGTGTATTTTTTTTTACCAACAATTATACAGGAGATTAGGGGTGGGTGATATGGACTTAAGGTTTTATCGTGATATTTTGTGGCCCCATTGTGATGACAATAAAAGCGACAATAAGAACAATTTTTTTTAGGTAACTGTGTGGCACAGCGATCAGAGCCACATAAACACAAATAAACCAATTTGTAACGTGCTTCTTTAGGAGACCAGTCACAGGAACAAGTGTGATTTGTATGACCAGACTGCACACGTGTAGGCATATTTTCAAATTTATTGATAATTATTGACACTCTCATTGAAAAGACAGCAAAGAAAATTAATTGGACTTCGTCACGACTGTGATAAATTTAAATATTTATCACGATAATTGATGAACGATATGATGGAGGTCTAGGGTTAAGGTTTGGCCAAACAAATTGTGTAATTAATACATACAGCTGGAGTTTACAAGTTCAGTTTCTGATTAAACAACTAACTTTATTTTGTGTGTATCCGGACCTATAAGCAAAGCTATACATGCATATAAAACATTAGCCATCTTAGGACATAAAGAGTTTGTCTTTGGGAGGGTAGATTTTATCCCAGTCAAAAACCGATGTGATATTATGTAGCTGACAAACTGCATATAAGAGTTTAATGTATTTTGCAGAAAACCTGGACCGGTAGTTTGAAACGTACCTTGACGCTTTGAAAGGAAACTGTTTCGCGCCAGAACAGACAAAACGCTGTCAGCTTTGGGAGAGAACTTTTTTTGGTCTCTCTTTAACGCCTTCCTGCTGCTCTGATTGTCTCAGTACCCAGAGTTGCTGGTTGCCTCGTACAACAACAACGAGGACGCTCCGCACGAGCCGGACGGCGTGGCTCTAGTCTGGAACATGAAGTACAAGAAGGCCACGCCGGAGTACATCTTCCACTGCCAGGTAAGTTCTCCACATGCTCTCCAAAGAGTCCCTGCAGTCTGAGAAGAAGGATGTGTTCAGAGGCTCTTGTGTCTCCTTCCTTACAGTCTGAGGTGATGTCAGCCGGCTTCGCAAAGTTTCACCCTAACCTGGTGGTGGGCGGGACTTATTCTGGACAGATAGTCCTGTGGGACAACAGGAGCAACAAACGCACTCCTGTTCAGAGAACTCCCCTGTCGGCGTCGGCGCACACGGTAACGCGCCGCGCCTCCCTCCGCCTCTTCAAATCCGAGCCGCTTTGATTGAAAGCTTTGTGTATTTTCCTCCAGCACCCGGTCTACTGCGTGAACGTCGTCGGAACCCAGAACGCTCACAACCTGATCAGCATTTCCACCGACGGCAAGATGTGCTCCTGGAGTCTGGACATGCTCTCCCAGCCGCAGGTTTGCCACGCTTTGCGCTCGCGACCGTAGGGAGAGGATCCCAGGGGTCTAAAGCTGCCCGTGTCTGGCCCGCAGGACAGCCTGGAGCTGGTGTTCAAACAGAGCAAGGCGGTGGCCGTGACGTCCATGGCGTTTCCTCTGGGGGACGTGAATAACTTTGTGGTGGGCAGCGAGGACGGCTCGGTCTACACCGCCTGTCGTCACGGCAGGTGAGGCCTTCGGAGAAGCGGTTCCTTCATGAGCGACGGACGACCCGGTAAGGCACATTGTGAAGTCGTTTTCCTTTCTGTGCTGCAGTAAGGCGGGCATCACAGAGGTGTTTGAAGGCCACCACGGTCCTGTGACTGGACTCAGCTGCCACAGTGCTGCAGGACCTGTTGATTTCTCTCACCTCTTCATCTCCTCCTCTTTTGACTGGACCGTCAAACTGTGGAGCACAAAGGTCAGCTGGTCACTTGCGGGTTTTTATTTTTCTGCGCACAACTCCTTCGCTAAATCTCTCGTTGGGATGGTTCCGCTGCAGAGCACCCGTCCTCTGTACTCGTTCGAGGACAGCTCCGACTACGTCTACGACTCCATGTGGTCTCCTGCGCATCCCGCTCTGTTCGCCTGTGTGGACCTGTCCGGACGGCTGGATCTGTGGAACCTCAACAACGACACCGAAGTACGCAGACAGCGGTCATCCGTCATTTGGGCTACGAAACTTTAACCGTTTGCCTTTTTAACCTGGCAAATGCATCACAGACACTCATGCTTGGAATGTAGCGGAATCCGCCTGCAGCGTAGTTTATGCTCCTTCTTAGTGAACGATTGTGTGTGTGTGTGTTTTAGGTTCCGACTGCGAGTGTGTGTGTGGAAGGGTCTTCGGCCCTGAACCGCGTGAGATGGTCTCATTCTGGAAAGGAGATCGCCACCGGAGACTCAGACGGACAGGTGCAGGTGTACGACGTAGGGGAGGTGAGTTTTCGGCCTCTTGCTGTAAAATCTTCAGGAACGATGCTGGGAAACCGAGTTTGACTTCAGCTTTTGATTTGAAGTGAAGCTGAACAATCTGGCGTCGAGGTTTAAGGATTTTCCGCAGTATTAATTTGGCGCTTTTGTGCTTTCTGGGTTGTTCTGGAACATCCTCAGCGATTTCTTTTCATCTGAATTTGTTACGTTGCAGGAAGCCAACTATCTGAAAGGAGCGCGACCATCACACACACTCTTTGTGGCCAGACTTATGCCAGAAAGCGTGTGTGTGTTGCCTCTACAACTTGCGAAGGGACATTTAACCTTTAAAAATTCATTTTTGCATCTTTGTTGCATCGTCATTGTTCTACCTGGGAGGACAAACTATATCTAAAAGCCCCAAACTATTCTGGAAAAATCTTTCAGATGTCACTCTAGAAATCAGTTGTTATTGAGAACTTAACCCGACGTTCTTTTCTGCCTTCCAACAGCAAATCTGCGTCCCCAAAGCCGACGAGTGGACGCGTTTCGTCAGGACTCTGGCTGAGATCAACGAAAACAGAGACGAGGCTGAGGAGTTGGCTAACGTCTGATCCTGCCGCCGCTCCCTGCTAACCGTTACTAGATTCCTCTCCAGTATGTTACACATCTATAGCACATTATGTAAGACACAGCCAGGGGGAGTCGCACCGTCTTTTCTGATTTCCAGCTTTTCCTTCCGCCAGAACTTGGGCCTGAGGAGATGCGCTGAGCTAGACAAGACAGGAGAGTTTTTAGATTTAGGTTTTAGAGAAAAAAGGGGTTTAGAGTTCATGTGTAGAGGTTGTAGTTAAAAGATGAATTTAGGAAGGGATACGCGAAGGTGATTTTCAGTCCGATCTGGACTTCTAGCTTCGTCCGCATCCTCAGGGCTCCAGAAACGGCTCTTCTCCCGAGGCCTCGACCATTATTTTTTTACATATGCAAAACCTTTCTACTCGCACCTTTTTATTGCCGTTCGGGTGTTTTACATATTTTACCGACACACTCATGCTGGCACACTATCGAGACAGATTTGGAACTCTGAACATCTGAGTTGTATATCTTCGGCAGGACGGTGAATGTGCTCACACACATACACTCTCCAGGCCTGAAGAGTGTCATGTTTGCATTCTAACTGCTACTCTATTTAATATTTATTACTGTGGCTGCACTTATTTAAATATTTTTATTATTCTAAAAAACGTTTCTTTGTACTTGAGGAGTACAATCCTGAATTTGGCACTACAAGCTTTTAATGTTAGTTTGAATTTAATGACGCTACAATTGTTTCTCTCTGTAACCATGGTTATTGATTAATCCTGTGCTCTTGTACTAAAAAGCAGGACGTGCTTGTTGACTATTCTCTTGAAGAGAAATGTAAAATATGTTCTTTTAAATGAAGGTGTACCACTGAGGATGGAAGCTTTTTCTTTTTTTTTTCTAGAAATGCACCAAGAAATTTTGTCTGATTTTCAATTTGATCCACTGATTGGAAAGCCAATAATGTAGCCTGGTTCTGATGACTGAACCAGGCTAACTGTTTGCAGGTTCATTATTACAGCAACAGCCTTCAGTGTGGATGCCGTTGCTGAGCGCAGGCTCAAAAGGTCAAGTGAGACGTTTCTAAAAATGAAATTGGGACAGAGATTTAAGTGTTTTATACAGCATACAGTTGTGACTGCTAAACAGTGAGAGCCACACTTTTAGATGATAACAGGAAGGCTGTATTACAGACAAGTAGCTTTCCTTCATAGAGCATAGTAGATTTGGAAATGTCCGTCTTTTGGAAAGACTGAAGCTGCTGTTTTTAATGTTGGCCACAAGTAAATATGCTACATGTAGTTCTTCCTAATTTCATCTTCACTTTAAAATGAGAAACAATTTTTCTTTTTACCAAGACTTTTCTCACACAGGGTGACTTCATGTCTGCTCCTCCTATAGTTGATGAGATTAAAATTGGCACCAACAGGGTTATAGCTTTACAAACACAAAGGATTGGAAGTCAAAAATCTGATTGGTGCATTTTCTGCCTCTTCCTCCTCCGTACAGAACCTCAATCTTTATTTCCCCTCATTTTTTATTCCAGTCTACTGAACTAACCATGCCAGATGTATTGTATATACAGGATAAGTTCTTTCCAAACTCTTGCATTGTAATGATATTCCTGAAACAAGAATTGCTCTCCCTTTTTTCATTGAAATAAAAAATACAAAACTCTGAATACAGATAAAACATATGGATTATTTATTTAAAATACAATGAATGAATCGAGATACATTTTATTTATTAATACCTAATTCTCTGCTCGTGATTCTTGTTTAAACAAGAAAACAAAAAGGAAAAGCTCTGTACATCAGTAAGAGTGATTCTCAGAGACCAGGACCAAAGGGCCCCACCGTTGCCATGGCATTACAGCTGCTGTGTAATGATACAGGCTGATCTTGTAACCTTTCCTCAGTACAGTTATACAATATATACAGTATGTAGCCTCCTGTGTAAGGAGTAGCGGTGAGAAAAAAACCTCACTGCACACGTCAAATCAGATATATCCTATGCCCACCACCCGAAAAGAGAAGTCCTACTCATACCGAGTATCAGACAAAAAGAAAACTAATCTACTCATGACAGGAAGGAGTGCCCGAGGTTCAGCTTTACATAAACGTTTTCAAAGAAGCAACACAAAAAGATGGAGTTCCCAGGAGCACACAGCCACTGAAGATGCAACACGGTCAGCATTCCTCTCCTGATGCCGGCTGACCGCCTGGTGGCCTGCAGCCACGCCCGTCCGTATCCACGCCCGCAAGCTGGCCGCTGACCACTGGAGCACACAGTCACCCTGGAGAGGGCAACAGGCTGGTGGTGTTTGATCCTATGGTAATGGTCCCTAACGTGTGTGTGTTTTATCTACGTGTCTGGCTCCTGGTAGTGGAGAGGCGATATGAAGCTGCTTGGCACTTATGGTGCCTTAGCTGGAACAGACACAGCTGACTCTGGGTGATGGATGGAGGCGACGCCAGACGACTTGAACTTAGGGAGGTGGAGGCCAAACTTGTTCTCCACTCCGACAAAAGTGGCTGCGGCCAGGCGGTAGCCTCCGATGTGTTCCTTGTTGATGGGAGGAAGATCTAGATTGGGAGACTTGGGTGATGGTTCTCTTCCCGCCGGGCGACTGCAGAAAGCAGAGATGATGAGTGGGTCACTTGTGTATTCTAATCTATGTATAAGCGACGAAATCAAAATCAAAGAGAATCACTTTTCAGTTTGACTCCTATGCATTTTGTGTCCAAATTTGATACTTTTCCTGATTAAAGTTTATCCAAATAGAACGATGGGGTCTTAAAAAGTTTATCATGATTATTTGTGAGATTTATTGTAATAATGAATTAAGTATTTTTTTTTTTTTTAATCGATAGATTTTATGGCTTTTCAGTTTTTCAGTTTGTAAAACAATGTGCAGAGTTTATCACATGAATTACATGTTATGATAATCTAGAAAATGGGACAGAGCATTGAGAGTGAAAATACATATATGTCCCCAAACCTTATCTTCTTTTATCCATATCTGAAAAATCCTTAAATTGGAAATCGATTCTTTTCCAGGCTGGAATCCTAAATATTTTTATTAAATTTCTGTCTAATCAGCTTTGCTTCTTTAGGAAAATAAACAAAAAAAAACTAATTACAGAACAAAAAAAAAAAAACACTTACTGTCCACCAAAATCAATGTAGAACCACCGCTGCAAAAGTTCATAAGTCACCAGAGTCACACCAAACTGAGGGGAGGATCGACACATTCGAGCTAGAGGAGGAAAAGATACGTCAGATCTTAAGTGGGAAGGAAACTACGAGTGTGTGTGTGTGTGTGTGTGTGTGTGTTCAGGAGGGAATCTCACCTCCTGCTCCCTTCCACAAAGCGCTGAACCCTTCCTCCCTCATGATCTTTCTGAAGCAATCGGTCACCCCTGAGTAGGTGGTCTGTCCTTCTCGTGCTGCGACCTGCAGACGCGTCTTGATGACATCAGCAGGTGTAACGAGGGAGGCCGCAGGGATACCTGAGGAAACAATTACAAATATTTTTAATAATGTTTTTTATTTAGATTTTCTCATTTAGTACTCAAGGACTAACCGATGTTATCAAGTTTGTTAAGGAAGGAAGGATTTCTGATAACACATCCCATCACATTAATTTAAACCTACTCAGTTTTGAAGTAATCTTATACTGCATTTATGCACAACCTCAACTTTTGAATAATACAGCCACACAGATTAGACTGGAGACAGTCAGTTCTGCAGTGCAGAGTTAAAATAGAAAACATTTTAGGAATATTCCTCCAGCTAAATAAACGGCTTTGCTTGACCTGATGAAAGAATTTCTTTTAACACATTTTTTTCTCAAGCTAAATTTAAGCACAACACTTAATTTACTGTAATTCAATGTTACCTGCTATTGCTCCAGCAGTAAGAAGCTGCAGAGGTCCTACCCTGCCTTGGTCATCGGCAAATTTAGTCTTAAGGTGAGCGTATGCAGGGAAGTAGATGGCCGAGAAGGGAATGTCCCTTAGGAAGCAAGCTTTAGCACCCTGAACAGACAACATTAAGATACAATCAATTCCACAGGGAAGAGGGGAGATGAAGAAACAGAGTGTAAATGCCAGAAGGAAGAAAACACTAAAAGATCTCTGACTGACCTTATACAGGCCGAAGAAGCCAAGGTCCCGGACTACGCTCAAAGCACTGACTCGAGGCCCAGCGGCGATCTCACCTGCGACCTGCAAGCGAATCTTCACAATCTCCAGAGGGTTGGTGAATATTACCTGCGAGCCTCCAGCCTGAATTAAAGGAGAGCCAAGGGATTATTATTCACTTTTATTTAAAAGAAAACGACAAGCTGGGAAGCCGTTCTTTCAAATTAAACTTCACTGAGCTCAAAGGGGAATATTGAATTTAGATGAAAGCTTTACGTCGCCTTCTAAGGTGTGTAAAGTTTAATCCAAAGTTATCAAAATACGTATTCCCTTGGAAACGGTCTGAAATGTTGCTCTAGAAGCAACTTTCTTTGCCTCTATTTATAGTCAAGGATTTTTAAAAAGGTATCCATGCAAGTTAACAACACATAATGAAACTGGAACTTATTCATTAAGTGCAACCTAAGGGAAACAAAAGAAAACCTGTTTGGTACTTACACAACCACCAGCCAGAACCTCAGCAAAGAAAGGAATTGTGTCGTCTTTGTCGGTGAATTTGTCTCTTACAAAGTCATTCACCTGTGAAAGACAAATACAAAACAGAAGATTACACTTAATCCATTTTATTTGACATAAAGCGCAATACATAACTGAAGTATAAGGAAAAGGATTCATAGTTCTGGGAATCTGAACTGCGATGTGCGTTTCTATTCAGTAAACCTTGATCTTTTTGTTTTCACTTCACAATAATGTGCTACTGTGTGCAAAACACAATAACGTTTCTGGTTTTATCAGGACTAAATGTGAAAAAGTTAATTATTGAGCAATACCTTCACCTTGCAGCAAGAACAGCAAAGCTAAACATAACTAAGCTGTGCTACACACATGTTGCTGGTAGAAACAGGATGGAATAAATGCGACAGCATCTCTCAAAATCTTGATTAAAAGCTCTAAATCTGTTGTATCTTTAGAATAATATATAAAAAAGGTAAAGAGCAGACACTCACAGTGAGTTTGATGGCCTTCTCAGGCGCCACACCGATGAGCTGAGGAACCAGACCTGTGGAGTGACAGACGACGCTTAGGCTATTACCAAAAACAGAAAAAAATAGCAGTGTAGGCGAAATTAAGAAGAAATAAAATGAATCAAGTAGTTGACAACATTGAAAGGCGAGAACAAGAAGTTGCATGGTGTCATTATCTCTAGCAAGATAAGGTAATAGAAATAAATGCCGACTTTAATGAATCCGTCATAAAGTTCATATGACTAAGAAATGGACTGTAATGTGAACCAGAGATTAGATAAAAAGCCCTGGAGGCGCTGCCTACCTCTGTAGAAGCCAAAGAAACCTTCGTAGCGGAAAACCTTCTTTGCGCAGTCGAAGCTGTTCTTGTACATCAGCTCTCCGAGAAATGATCCGGTGGATCTCTGGTTCTGCATTCGGGTCTTCACCAAGTCGATGGGATACACGGCTGTAGCTCCGGTGGCTTTAGAAGAAACGGGAAAATTATTTTTAAGGTCAGGCGTAACTGACCCAAAGACATATTGGACTGACCGGTCCGAGGATAACCTACCGCCAGCGATGGAGCCCAGAGTGAACCTGTAGGACGACTCTGCAACCTGGAGCCACACAGGCCTGGACAATTCCCCTTGGGACTGATGGAAATACAACAGAAATGTGACTTTACACATCAAGATCAACAACTCTGAAGCTTTTTTCTTAATATATAAAAAAGTATTTTGTTATCAATACCGAATGTCTCCTAAAGTGTGAGAAGTTTTGCTGCTTCAAGATATTTAAACCAATCGGTAAATGACCCCTTTTTTGATCACGATGCACTTTTAAACACTTTCATGCTTTAAATTGGAACCAAATTCCAGACTGAGCAAAACATGTCTTAAGTTACCTTGACATTACAATACTCACATGAAGTGCGTGCAAATAGGGAACAAAGAGCAAAAAAAAAAAAAAAGGCAACCAAAGAAGCATTTAGCAAAATGCTAAAATGATGTCAGAAACTAATAAGGGACGTGAGGACAGAAGGGCCTAATTCAGGCATAGGATCAATATTTTAGCCAATAAAGATGTATACCTTTAACAGTTTTTGAAAATCAAGTAGCACCGTTTATGAACAGAAAAAAAAAATCTTCAGTGACAATCAGAAATGCTTGAACAGTTAATCCCACCTGTTTCTGGGATTCAACCAGATTATAGGGGAGATTGCCCTCCTCTAGTGGAGCTATCCTTTCAATGTCGGCCTGGTTCAGACGTCTGAAAAACATTGTATTATTATTTACCTACATCACAGTAATGCACAAAGCTCAGAATATTTCCTGGAAATTCCAGTAAATTCAGTAATGGTATATTCAAGATGTAAATTTGCCAGATTACATGAGTAGAAGAGGTTTTACCCAGAAGCAGAGTGTAGGCCTGATAACTGGTACAGAATATCAATTTCCATAGGAGTAATTTGACCAAACTTGTTGGCAGCATGAACAAATTCCTCTGCAGAAACAGAGAAAGACGGGAATGAATGACTGCAAACCAAACAGACTTGTGAAATACAAAACTTTACAAAGAGAGCAATGTGGTCTCACACCTTTAGTCACCTCTGTGTCCTTCCGTGTGCCGGCCATTGTGCTGTAGATCTTACGGATCATCTCCATGTTGTTCAGGAGGGAGTTGAAGGCGTTGAAGTAGGAGAAGCTGACCATGTGGGCAGTGCTGCCCCCTGCAGCCTGGAGGGGGAAAAAAATACCACGTTTAGTTTATTCATTTCAAAGAGAGTGAAATTAATCTACCTGCCACATAATTTTGTGTCCTTTTAAAAAGACCAAAAAAAGTTTGGTTTGTTATAAAGACATGAGGTAAATCACATTTTAACGCGTCACAAAAACTCAGGACTGATGGGGACAGAACTTTGAGACAAGATCTGAACAGAACTTAAAAGACAAATCGCAACAAGAATTTCTCAAGGATCTTAAGAACTTTTATCACCTTTGATCATGAAACCCAAATGAAGAAAAGAAAAAGATTTTCTGAGAGAGGAGATTTACAGTACTCTGAAGGTTAGTGTGAGGAATTGTTGGGAAAAAAAATCCCCTTCCCATCAAATCATGGTTTCTGTTTTGACTTTTGTCCATCTGTCTTGTAGGCTTGAATGAAAACATCAGTGCAGGTAAAAAACACTCACTGAGACGAGATTCTCCTCCACGAAGGGTGTGAGAATGTGGTGCCGGATTGTGGACATAATGTCACTGAAGTCCAGCGCGGAGATGGCGCCATTCTTCCCCTGGTCCTTCTGGGCAAACGCCTGGCGTGCGTGCTCCAGCTGCAGCTCCTGAGAACCACGTCACGAGGCCGAGCGGAAGAAACGGTCAGAATGTGTAACGGAAACTCAGTACGGACAGAGATCGAAGGTAGAAACAAGTGTGTGCGCATGCGGCGAACCTGCAGGAACTGGGTGAACTCCAAGTAGCTGAGCTGTTTCTTGCGGTTGTTGCCAAAGTGGAGGCGGATGAACTCGCAGTCCCAGTTGAAGGGAATGTGGTGGTGCAGTGTGGTCTGGCTGAAGATGTCTCGCACATTCTCTACAGCCAAAACACAAGACACAAATACCGCGCATAAGGTGATTTGCAAAATGACAGAACTTTTTCAGGTTACAAATCGTGCTTAATCAGAGTTGATGGGGTGTCTCTGGGAATGTCAATTTTTCAAGGCTTGCAATAGGTTTCCAGTCTCCACTTTGACTAGACCATTCTACCTTGCCCGTGTTGAGGAAAAATATGCTCACAGCATAACGCTGAATGTTCCAACAAAACCTAACAACTGGATTTACACTGAGATTAAATGACACAAATGGACTTTGTTTAGACACTAGTTCACCTCTTTCGACAATTAGCTACAATGGGTTTTATTTAAGATTTTACCAAAAGGTATAGGACATAAATTCACAGTATATTGTAAAAAAAAAAAAAAAAAAATTATACACATTTTTTTTTCCCTTCCACTTTACAATTACACACTGCTTTGTGTCAGTTTATCATATAAAATGCCAGTAAAATACACGGAAGCGTAGATTGTAGAATGTAGTTGTAGAATGACAAAATGTGAAAAAATTCCAAGGTATATAAACACTTTTGCCATGGCAACATTTACTAATTGAACTATATTTGACTGATTGTATTAATGCCACAACAAAAAGCCTGTGTGTAACACAGGAAAGTAAATAAAGTAGGAAAGAAACCGGTCATAAGAGTGATTACGAAATTCCACTCATGTGCCCACTGACTAATCTGGTTAACAATTCTATGCTGGATAATGATTTCCACACATATATAGTCAGGTGAAAATGAATGTTATAAAGTTCAACATAAGATAAGATAAATGGTCACTTCACATAAAAAAGTGTCTTTTCGACACCGTATGTTACATATTTTTTAATGGAATCAGGAATCTGAAATAATTTAAGAAAATTTTAACCAAAAGATTCAGCGATAAGAACATGCTTAGACCAAAGCACTTCAGCGTTCGTACAGTATTTTTTGTTAAGTGAAAAACACATACCAAATGAAACGGTGCCGGTTCCAGTGTTATCAAACAGCTGGAAGGCGACTATGAAGAGGGCGTCGGGCGCGCACAGCACCGATTCAAAAGCAAGAAACTCCTGGAATGAGATCAGCCTACAATTGGGTGTAGGTTGAACAAAAGGAGCACAAAATCAATTATTTCATAACGGAAGGCAAAATTAAAAAGGGAATGAACAAAGCTGGATCATACAACACTGTCAGACGAAGAACTCTCTGTTTTCATGTAGGCATATTAGCAAAAGAACACGGTTAAACAGCATGTTTCAGCCATTGTGTGTATGTTGCTGTATATGTAAGACACAAGGCCTGCTGCTGTGTCAAAGGTAGTGCTATCTTATCTTTAAGTATAATTACTGCTACTGACCTGCAAATGTCATAAGAAATGAACTACTAATGATAAGCCAGGGGTTTTGTGTGTCTGCGCACTGACTGCAGCAGCTCACCCGTCCTTTGTGGTGTCGGCTACCGCGGCGATGAGCTGGACCGTTTTGGGGTTGTGGTGAATCTGTGTGTGCAGTCCAAGATACGTCTGGACAAAGTCTTCCGGGGTCATGAACCTATCGCCATCCTTGTCCACTACACTGGCGTACTAACAAAAGAGAAAAGACCAACGACCCTTTTCAGTCGTACTTTGAAAAACTGGAGTAGCTAATACAGTATTTGTAGCGCGGCATTGACCGCACGCAACTTTGCACATGTGAAGCTATGCAAACAAATGTGCACTGATGCTTTTGGCTCGAGCTCCTCGTTTATCTATCTGACCAGTTCATGTCAGGGTTTATCTGACCTGTTAATACCAGGACACTAAAATCTGCTGACCCGCTTAAAGATGACACGCCGGGTCACACGCTCGTCATGCAGCGGACAGCACAGCAAGGTGTAGGCACACAAAGCAGCACTGTGATTACACAGAAAGTCTCATGATATAATTACCGTAAATAGCAATTAAAACCAAAACATTTTAAATGATCTAAATGCTCTTTTTTTTTTTAAGCAATGCTACAAGAATATTTAAAAAAAAACATTTTAGGAAATTGTAATTAAGTCATCAACATTTATTGATGTTTTGAGTTCGAAACCAAAACCAAAGCAAAAGGATGCCAAGTTTAAGAAAACATAGTAATTGGACATAACAGCATCTAATATTGCAATTCTACTTTTTATAGAGTAACAAATGTAACAAGTTAGTCAAGAACTTTCAGGCAGCTGATGGCAGCAGGTTGGGAGGGGAAGTGCTTAAACTGATCATTTTAGCAGTTTTCTAAACAACAACGTAGATGCTGGTTCTGTCAATGCCCCATATTTGCTGTGTATTTTCTGGTAAACAGCAGTTTTAGTTTGACTGTAGTATTTTTTATTTAAACAGCACGAGAACTTGTGTGACGTTCTTTACTAGCAGGTTTACAATTCAGAGTGTCAGCGTTAAGCTATGCTTTGCAGCATTCAAGAACCAGTCAGAAACTACTGTCTGATAGTATTGCATAAAAAATAAATACATTTAAAAGTCATGCAAACTACGATGGAGACTTTCAACTAATTTGTATGCACATAGTTCTACTCAGCTTATTAATGTAGTGCTATATTATAATCAGCATCATCTTAATTCAAGTACAAAAATCAATCATAAAGCCCTATTTATACCAGTTTGATCAAGGCCTGTTGATCACATAATGTCACAGGGTAAAAAGTCAAGGAGCTCAGTAGATTGCAATGTCATTGACTCCAAGGACATCTGGTGAAAACGTTTACTCAGCTAAGAAAAGAAAGCTATTTACAAACTGGTAATATGTAATTTTGCACAACCGATTATAGTTTTACAGGAATATAACCTGTTGAAGCTTTTACCTTCTGGAAAATGGTCTTCAGCTCATGTGGGTCCCCACGTTTGGTAGAATGCACCTACAAGAAAACACACAGAACCAATAAGCAATCCAACAGTGACAGTGTAGGTTGTCAGGTTTCTAAGCAAGCAAGCTGCTGATTCAGTCAGTTTTTTTACAAGACGCTACACTCATCGCAGTATGAAACGAAACGAGCTAACTCCATTCAACAAAAGCAGGAAATGTCACGGGAATGTCAAAGGTGTTAAAGAAAGCGGCTCGTCCTCGTTAAGCTGGAAAAGTTAGGCGGCCAAAACTATATTACTCTACCCGCAAAGACCTAGAGATGGAGAAACCGGGTAGCGAGCTAGCATACGGAGGCAAACTGCCACAACACGTTAAAGGTTGACGTCCACGAAATGCGAAACGAAAAGCCCGAGTCTACACAAACGGTGCCACTTCTGCTGCTAACCAGGCTCTTATACACGCGGTTTCTTATGGTTTCCAGCTAATTCTGAGTTGTTAATGTCTCATCAAGGCCAACCGCCGCTGGGACACGGCAGTTAGCTCTAGTGATGCTACAGCCTCGGGCTGCGCCGCACCAGAGACGCCCTCCACGGACACGACCACGGAGCCGAGCTTCAACAACTGATACGCGGCAAAAAAAAAAGCAGAAAACACGAAGAGTCATGAGAGAAAAAGTGGGAGAATGGATAAAAGACCAATGCCCAAGTCACCTTGACCGCCATGCTGGTTTGACGTCACACGCAGTGGGCGAGCAGCGCAGACGCACCGCAGCTTCAGGTCTGAGGAGGAAAGCGAGGAGCGACCGGTTAAAAATGAATAAAACTTGACGCACAAATCACAAAATAACCAAAACAGACCAATTTCGGATTAAATCTGACTCACAGGTCTGACTATTATTAAGAGAATAAATTTCTAAAACTTTAAAAACCTTTTGACTCGTTATATTCTCTCTCTGCCCGGGTTCAGACA
>CAEGAF010127903.1:0-14725 GCA_903067075.1 Micropoecilia bifurca
ATTCAGTCCAACTTTATAACAGTCACAAAATGTCACCAAAATCACTCTGTCCCTCTAAAACCTTTCAGAAAATCACAAAAAGTGAATTGAATTGTATCATCTGCTGAATATCACAATATATATCGTATCATGGGCAGAATGTCATGTATCGTATCATATCATGAGATTGTTGTATCACTACAGCCCTAATTCTAATACATGTTTTAATCTAAATCAGCTCTGACTGCAAGTTTTGGTCTTAAATCTTCTGCAGCTTCTTGGCTCCATGTTTCCATCAAATCAGACCAGTTTCTCTGTTCCTGCTGGAGAATCGAACCCCCACAGCATGACGCTACCACTACCATGTTTTAAACATGGGGACGGTTTGTTCTGGTTGCCATTCAGAGTTTTCTGCTCCCAGTTTTAGTTTTTTTTATTGCAGCTTCTCGTGAACAGTGCTCGGTTTTCCTGCTCCACTGTTTTACAGTTTTGTCGTCTCTCTTATTGTATTCGCCTCTTTGCATAACTTTTATTCATCTGTCTGGTGCCAGTTCTTTTTCATACACCCACTCCCCCTACTCAGCTCGGTTCATTTCAAGCAGCAACACTGGCATGAAGTTTAAACGATTAAAACCGCGCTGCGCTGAAAATAGCCTGTCAGGAACCTGCAGAAGAATCAACTCGTCACCGTTTGGAAATGATAAACAGGAAAAGAAAGAAAAAAAAAGAAAAGTGCATCTCTGGGAGCTTCTTTTGTATTTTAACTTTTCACAGAGGTTTACATCCATTCTGGCACAAAAAGAGAAAAAAAACCGCTTGGAACACATCAATGTTGCTCAGAAATAGAAAGCAGAAGCGAAAACTACGAGGTGAAGCACAGAGAGAAAAGCGGAGAAAGCGCGTTGCGTAACCGCATTCAGAAAGCGAGGAGACGGGTTGAAAAAAGTCCGGCAGCAGCTTTATGTGTCCCACTTGCTCCTGCTTGGCTGCTGATCAGATTAGTGACACTTTCTGTGGATTTGTGCATGAGTGCAACTGGCAGCAGCTTCACGAAACAAGCCGTTTCCAAACAGAAGCTAGCAGTGTTGTATAAAGTCCTCAAATCTCAGAATCAAGTAAAAATCTAGGACTTTGGTAAAAGTCCAAGTCACTGACTGAAATGTTACTTGAGTTAAAGTCTTAAAGTATCTGAATTTTCTTGTACTNCTTGTCAAATACAGTTAAAGTAATAAACACAACCAAGTGCAGGCAAAATTAAACCTGCTAATAGATAAACCTGCAGGTATCATTTAGTTAAGAAAATTAGGTTCTTTACCTACAAGGTAACTTAACCTGCTTTACAACTGAACCAGCTTCTTAGTGTCCATGACAGAAAATACTAAGTTTTTGTAAGCCTTCAGTTTTAAGGTCAGTGCTGAAAATGAGAAAAATAGTCGGTACAGAAAATGTGGCCAACATGAAGAAAAAAAGCTGTTATGATTAATTTCTCTACTTCACAAACTATTGGTGCAAACTGGTCATTATGTGGCATTAGGGACATGAGGCTGCTGCTCATCACCAGACTTTGTGTTTAATGGGAGAAACAGGTGTTTCCTATTGGTGGAGATGAACAAACAGGTAAGGAGGCTATGACTATGTAGCAGTCAATCAGTAGGTGGGTCAAAACATGAGTATCTAAACCACACATTGAAAATGTATCGGAATAAAAGTATGAAATTAAGTTCGGAAATATAGTGACGTAAAAGTGAAAGTTATCAAAAATGTTCATACTCTAGGAAAGTATGAAGTACTCCAAAATATACTTAAGTAAAGTAGTGAAGTATGTTTACGTCGTTACTTTACAGCCCTGGAAGCTAAAGCTAATGTGTGTGTGCAGCTGCTGAGCGTTTCCTGTGAGGCTGAGGACATGAACACGAGGACGATCTGCCTCCTCTGAATGCTTTCCTGTCACTTCAAAGAGTTTCTAAAGGCTAAGATTTATGTTTAGGGTCAAAGGTCGGACTTTTAGATGGGATCTTCAAGGAGCAGCAAAGGAAAAACAGAACGTCCTCACGTAGATGTTTGTGTGTAAATCTCAGAGTGATGACATGTTGAAGGATCAATTAAAGCAATAATTCACAAAGCAACGAATAAAAACAAACAACAAAAAAGCAGGTGGATATATTACCCAGCTGCAGCCGGCGGTCCGCTGCTGCAGCCGACCTTATTAGGACGCAGCATCGACTGGCTTTGGTTTCGGACGATTCGTTCTGCCTCATTAGAGCCGAGCCGGGACCCAAACGGCGTCACCGGTCCCAATAAAGCCTGTGTTTGTACTAAAACAGGCCCCGGCGAGACGACAACACGCAATCTATTTATTATTGAGACCGGGCTAAATGTATAATTTAGCGAGAAGGCAGGTAACTCAGGCCCAGAGGACAGAAAAAGACTTTTAAATGATTCAAAGTCCACACAGAGACATGCATAGAAACGGGCTGGACCAGCATGTGGGCACAGAACCAGGCTGGTTTATTAAAACCCAATAACTGACTGATTGAGCAGCTACTGCTAGCTGTTAGCCGTTAGCAGGAAATCTAGTTTTGACCATTCTGACCAGCCTTTCTTTGAATTTCAGGCCTGTTGAAGGTAATCTCAACTGAATACAAGTCCAGACTTTGACTAGGCCACTCCAAACTCTTTATTTTGTTAGTTTAAGTCAGTGTTTCCTCAAGGCACATTGTCCTACATGTTTTAGAGGTTTCCCTGCTTCAATGTGCCTAATTCAACTGTCTGCAGTTCAGCAATCGCCTGTTAATCATTCATCGATTGAAATCAGCTGGACTGAAGCAAGAAAAACCTAAAACATGCAGGACAGTGTGAATGAGGACCAGGGTTTGGAAACACTGGCTTAAGTCACTTCCAATTTTTAACACAATAAATTGCTTTTATTACTTTATTTAATTGTTTTTTTTTACAGAAGTCCCAAGCCGGAACCTTTGCAGTGCGTTTCTGGTACGACCCTAAACCTGATGCACATCCGCTAACGTTAGCATTTTATGATAAAGCTGCTTCTTTTTTATTTAAAACAGAATCTGATGGACGCTGGAAAAGACTATCGTTGTATCCAAAAGGTGCTAAAAGGAGTCGGCGAAACTTTTCAAGGCTAAAATAAACTCAATGCTAAACATGTAGCAGCAGCACAGAAAGAAATATTATTTCAAAGAAGTTTCATGAATGATCAGGATTTGGCACTGATGGTTAAATAACATAAGAAAAACTGATTAAAAGACAAATATCTTTGCTGTTTAGCTTACAGGTCTATTTGTTCAATAATTTAGCAGTAAAAGGTTTTTGAATAGAAAATGTTCATAACATTTGAATAAAATGTGACTAATTAAATAGGGAAACTGAAATTTACATAAAGTTCCATCATTAATAATGACATATTCTTATATCCGTGTCCATCTCTTATTGCCAACAGGTCTGTCTGAAATCCTCTAAAACCACAGAAACACATTAAATCTCTTGTTTAATCATTTTTATTGTCTTAAACTTTGATCCATTCTGTTTCTGGTCTGGGTGTTTCCCTTCTCCATCTCATGTCTGCCGCTTCTGAATAAAACCTCCATCTGGTTCCGGTCTGTGATTAATTTCTTCCCCCAACATCTCTTTTTGATTGCTGTCATTTGTCAAACTGTCCAACAAACTTCAGCTCTTCTGCTGCCGTTGCTGACATTTCATTTCTTCATTTCTCTCAGTTTTTTTTGTCTCCAGAAACGACACCGAGGGAACCGACAAACACGTGGAAACGACTCTCTTTGCATCACGTCCTTTTCCTGCAGCAGTCAGTGTAACGGGGCGAGTAGCCGGATCCAGGAAGTGCCAGAGAGTTTTGACTGAGGACTATGTAATAAAATACCTTTATATCTATGTTTAGGTTGAAGCAGCTGAAAGGATTTTATACCTTTAAGAGAAAAAAACAAATGTGTTTATCAGTCTTATGACAGGGACAGTTTTGGGACCCAGTGGTTCCCAAACGTTTTTACTGCGACCCCCCAGTGGTTTCCAAACTTTTTCTGGGCCCCTATGGACAACAAATGGCTGTCTGGTTGAAACGACGTGTGTGAGGGATGCTGAGGGGGGGATTGACGTTTTTGGGGGCAAAATGAATGTATGTAGCTGAACATAGACAACATCGGTAGCCTGCAGGCTAATTGTTAAGGTGGTGTATTGATGTTAGCTAGTCATCTTTTACCTACTTTACCTGCATCCAACAGCTTTACTCAACTTAGTTGGTTAGTTTGGAGGGAAAACTGTGAAAAGTTCTTTGTGTTTTGCTGGTTTTCTGCCATGATTCTATCACACCTGAGTATCTCTGCACAGCAGCATCAGGTCTCCTTCACTGCCTCACAGGTCTAAACCCAGCGCAGCGTCTCAGCGCTCATGTTGCGTTTAAAGGCGGCTCGGAAAAACAGATTACCAAGTTAACAACGGATTAAACAGTTTTAACTGCTGATAAAAGTGACAGAGGACACAGATATGAGACGTGCAGAAGCCTCTACTGTATCAAACTGACATAACAGAGGAATAACAGAGAGTTGGACATTCTAAGGTAAAAACCCAGCGCATGCAGCGTTCAGGTTTTTTTTTTATCCAGAGGCTTCCTGCGCCCCCCCTGCAATGCCACAGCGCCCCCCCTAAGGGGCGTGCCCCACAGTTTGGGAACCTCTGGCCTAAAGTATAACTATAAGTATAACTAAGTACATCAAAAACATGAGAAATTATTTGGAAATATGTGTTGCCTTTAAACTGACTTGAGAGTCTTTTAAAGAAGAAAGCAGATTTTGGTTCTGTGTTAATAAATATTAACATTTCATGTGTTAATAATGTAATGTCCCATATTTAATCAATCAATCAAACAAATGTTATTTGTATAGCACATTTCAGCAACAATGCATTTCAAAGTGCTTTACACAATTTAAAATAACATAAAAACAGACTCTGATTACAGTAAAGCACAGTGCTGCCTTTACTGTGCTGATCTGCTCAGGTTTCCCTGCACCAGCGTTAGCATTAGCGTTAGCATCTGCATTGTTTTTCTGCAGCAAACAGAGGAGGAAAGTAGATGCATCTGAGCTGCTTTGGAGAAACTCCAAGTTTTCTTCCAAGATGGATTACCACACACACACACACACACACACACACACACACACACACACACACACACACACACACACACACACACACACACAAAACAATTAACAACAAAACCACGCAGTAAGCAGTGTTTGATGTATTGGTTTATCAGCAATGATTTCATTCCGTTTCTCTGGCTTTTTCTCCAACTTGCTGAGATGCAACTATTTAAATGTGAATCCACCTGGAAGAGACACTAAGGGAAATTAAACTGAGAAAAGGTTTGTTTTATTAAATCAATCGGCTAAATCGAGATTATTCATCAACTATTTTAGTAATCGATTTATTTATTTCTGCTTACTAGAGTGTACAGACTCAGAAAAATGCTAATTTCTAAAAAAACATATTCAGAGCAGCAATTTAGCCAAAACTGTACAGAACAGGCACCTGCAGAAAGGGGGGAGAGGGGGGAGGGTTGAGCACCTGCCTCTTTAATGGTCTCTGCACGGCTCTAGTACAGAATATATAAATAATAAAAATGTGTCTGATTACGTTCCACCCAGATATTCTCATAGTTTTAGCTTCATCTCATTCAAATTCTGTACAAAGCTATTAATTATGCTTAGCTTTCCAATTATCTATCAGTTAAGGGGTTTGTCCTCCAACTCCGCCTTATTTTCTTCTTTTGTTCAGGGTCCTCCAGAACTACTATAAATATTAAGTTATTAATTTCCTCTTCCCTTTTGTTTTTCGTTCCACTGGGAAGTTTTATAATCTATTGTAATCTTTTCATTTATATTGTTCAAATGTTTATTTTTCCTTCTGTATTAATGACAAGTGTTTGGATATTTTCATGCGAGTTGCTATTACATCTTTATATCAATTGATGCTGCTAACTATTATTTTGTATAGATCAGGTTGGAGAACTGGAGCTCATGCTAGGTGCTAATGCTAATATCTCCCGATTGACAGATTGAATAAACGGAGACTTGATGTCTTGTGGTTTGTCTGATCACTACACAACGCAGAAATCCACCGGTCACACAGATGCTTCCTTTGTTTCAAATGATCTAATTGTTAGTCGCAGGTCTACTTCTGTTTCCCTCACAGATTGCTTCAACCAGAGGTTTCCAAACTGTGGGGCGCGCACCCTATGGGGGGCGCGGGAAGCCTCTGGATGGGAAAAAAAACAACAAAAACACTATGAACACTGTATGCGCTGGGTTTTTACCTTAGACTGACCAACTCTCTGTTATTCCTCTGCCAGTTTGATACAGTAGGGGCTTCAGCATGTCCCATATCTGTGTCCTCTGTCACTTTTATCAGCAGTTAAAACTGTTTAATCCGTTGTTAACATGTGGAAACCTGTTTTTCCGAGTCACCTTTAATCGCAACTTGAGCTACGTCACTCGCGCTGTTTACACCTGTGCAGCAGTGAAGGAGACCTGATGCTGCTGTGCAGAGATACACAGGTGTGTTAGAATCATGGCAGCAAACCAGCAAAAACGCAAAGAACTTTTCACAGTTTTTCCCCCAAACTAACAGACTGTTGAGTGAAGCTGTTGGATGCAGGTAAAGTAGCTAAAAGATGACTAGCTAATATCAATACATCACCTTTAGCTTAACAAGTAGCTTGTAGGCTACCGATGTTGTTGTCCATGTTCAGCTACATAGATTCATTTTGCCCCCCTAAAAGTCGACCCATTTGTAATCGATAGGAGGCCCAAAAAATGTTTGGAAACCCCTGGGGGGGGCAGGACAAAAAGAACCACTGGCTTAAACACAGACGGTATGGAATGTGTATAATTTTATTTATTTCTGCTCATTTTATTGTCCTCATAAGTAAAATCAAAGAACTGAGAGATTCTGCAGACAGATTTAGTATTTTTCTCCTTTTGCACCTTTTTTAGGAGCGATTTTTACTCAGACTGAACCGAACCGAGACGCAAAAAAGACAAAAACCTTTTCTTTGAGCAATAAACAGCAAACACCTACATAGAAACGAGCACAGCAGCCCACCAGAACACACACACACACACACACACACACACACACACACACACACACACACACACACACACACACACACACACACACACACGCACACACACACGCACACACACACACACTCCAGCCCTCCATGCTCTTCTTCTTCTCTTTTTCACACTTATCTTCCCATTAATCTGGATCGGCCCCACAAGCCTCTGCAGACGTGTTGCAGAGTATCAGCCTCTTTCCTACACCTTCCTGCCAGCCAGCTGGACCTGCTTCATTACTTCCTGTGAGTCAAACAGCCAATCGGACGCTTTATTCGGCCCTCGGCATTATGGGTAAGCAGCAGCGTGTGTGAAGCGGTTTAGACGTTACGTAGAAACTGGTTCAGGTGGACAAAGGCAAGGCAAGGAAAGAGAAACGCTAATTATACAGATTTTGTTCCAAGAAATGAATCAACTAAGAGTAAAAAAGAGAAACTGATCAAACCATTTAATATTTAAAAATTACATCACATGGACCAAAATATGAGGTTAATTGGAAATTTTGGTGTTTTAAGGACAAAAATGACAAACATTTTCATATAAGTAACAAAAAATATGAAGAAAATGTTTCTAAATCAGTTTCTTTCAATAAAAAACTTAAGAAATTTTAATAAAACCTGCAGGTCTGTGTCTGGTGACTTTCTGGTTAAAACATGTTTGTTTTTCATTCAGTGGGTAGAAAATCCAGACATTTTAGTCAAGAGCAGAAATACTTCATAATAAAATTATTAAAGTAAAAGTGAAAAGTACAGCGTAGTAAAAATACTCCTAACAGTATTTTTTTTCCTAAAAGCTCCTGAAATAAATGTGAGTAAATGTAACCAGTTACTAAGAAACTCTGGAAACTGTAGAGTCAAAGCAAAAACTGGTGAGAAAAAGAGAAAAAGATGGAAGAAAAGCAAAGAAAGAGGAAACAATTTAGAGAGACAGCGACTGTGTGTGTGTGTGTGTGTGTGTGTGTGTGTGTGTGTGTGTGTGTGTGTGTGTGTGTGTGTGTGTGTTTGTGTGTGTGTGTTTGTGTAGCCGCATGTATTGATCGCAGAGTCATGGATAGTTTATTGAAGATGCAATTTGCATTGATCCCTCAGGAGAATGTTGATTGTCTCACACTGCAGCACAGAAACATTCAAATTTACAACCCGGACGGAACCAGACAAAACCGGACAGAACCGGTCGGAACCAGACGGAACAGGACAGACCTGGACGGAACCTGATGAAACCTGATGAAACCAGACAGAACCAGATGGAGAAAACGCTGCTTTCAGTCTTGGTCCGTCAGCGTCCAGCGTTTCATTTCAAAGTTTTGTCACGGATTTGGATTTCCGTAACATAATCAAAGTAATTGATAAAAATGCTTTTTAAAACAACAAACTTTATCATTTATTTAGGAAAATAAAACAGATCTTCAAATAAATACCAGCAGGAATGTAAACAGAGTTGTAACTTATTTTTTCGTTTAAATATATTTATTGGTGTTTAATTAGTAGGACTGAATTGATTGGTTAATTACTGAACCTATCAGGTCGGGTGGAAGGAAGTTTTCTTTTAAAGATTTAAAGAAAAAAAATCTCCTGTGAAGCATCTTTTTTTATCAAATAATTAATTACATAAATTGATCAATGTACAACTGAGAAAGAATAAACTAAAGGAATATTATTTCATTTTTTAGACAATAAAATGTTTATTTTCTTAGATATTGGGTCTTTTTACCTAATATTCTGGTTAAATAATCTGCAAAAATTGCCAAATGTTTTATTTGATTAATCGCCCAAATAATCGACAGGATAATTGATTACTAAGGTGATTATTAGCTGCAGCTCTAATCAAACGAGTGCTGTGTTTGCTGATTAGGCAACTTCTGGTTTTATTTAGGGTCGTCAGAGTAAAAGGAGCCGCTTGTCAGACTTTAATTTGCAATTAAATAATTAAAATGATGTATTATTTCCTTCCAGCTCACAGTGATGAACCACTTTGTGTTCATGTTCAGCAAATTAATGCATGGAAGATGAAAAGGTGTGAGACGAAAAAGAAAAGACGAAACAGAAAACTGGTTTCTACAAACTGATTTAACTCGAATTCACAGCTAAAAGCAAGACAATAAAATCGTTTCCTGCTAGAATAATTCATTCAGAGGTCATTTAATACCAATTACTGACCATTTTTAATAGATATATGTACAAAAAAAGCCAATTCAGATGGATTGTTTGAAGGAAACCTGATTAAAAAGGCCACGTTTGACTTTTTGCCGATTTGAGTGTGTGTCCTTTGTGTAGATACTTTGTGTTTGTGAGAGCGTGGAGGATCTGCGGCCGTCTCCGGAGACGAACGGCGTCAGAACGCTTACATAAGCCCTTCTTCACATGGAGGAGCCTCATCCTGCTCTCCGACTTCAGCTTCCCGTCGTTCCCAACGCTCCCGATTCACGTTGCTCCTCCGTTTGTGCCGTCCTGTTAAATCCGTGTGTGTGTTTGTTTGTGTGTGTCACATTAACAATGCCAGGCTTTTAGGGACAATCATATAAATGTGCTGACTCCGATAATGAAACATATGAAACCATCAGCTGCATTTATTGTCCCAGTTTCAGCTGGTTTCACTCACCAGTGTAGAAACAGTTTGGCTGCGTTCACACTGCAGCCTGAAGTGACCCAGTTCAGATGTTTCTGACGTAATGCGACCTGTATCCGATCTTTCCATGTCAGTGTGAACAGCTCAGGTCAGATTCTTTTAGAATGTGACTCATATCTGATACGTATCAGATTCAAATGAGACCATAACGTCCAGGTCTCATTCATCTGAACGTCACTGATTCTCAACAAATCTCACTATTCTGTGTCCTGATACGCAAGTGGGAAGAAAAACAACAACCATGACGACTATATGAGGATTAAGTTGTTAATATGTTGCTCCGGTTGGACAACAACTTCAAATATGTAGCTAAGCTCCACCATTAGCCTCCATGTTTACCTCCTCAAACACTGAGCTCTTCTTCTTCTATGGTGGTTGGCAGATCACTGAGAACGCTGACGCTATGGCGCCCTCTACNTGGCGCCCTCTACTGCGCATGCGGGACACTTTCAGGTCGTTTACACTGCAGAACACATACAGGTCCATTTACTGGCAGTGTGAACGGCTGGCAAAACAATCGGAATTGTTAAAAAAAATCAGAATTGGGTCACTTCAGGCTGCAGTGTGAACACAGCCTCTGTCTGCGTTTTCAAGCAGCTGATTTGAATGTTTTGTTTAAATTTGTGTCTTTTTTTTATATTTGTAAATTATAATGTTTGGAAAAAGAATCTTTTCTAGTAGAGACTAAGGTTGACCCTTAATAAATACACCAACATGTAAGAATGGAGTTCCTGCTAAGTTTTCCTCACACAGTTTTTACCTTTATCTGCTGACAACCCACTGTAAAACATTAGATGTTGGTTTAACTTGAAAATGAAAATCCACCTGCTGCCTTAGAAAAGGCAAATAAAGTCAGCAAGAAAATAGTTTTGGTTTTAACTCAGAAATTAAAGTTCATGAAGTTGATTCAACAATAGAGAAGTTGTTTTTTGAGTTCATTAATCTGGAATTGTGAGTTTTAACTTAATGCTGCAATTTCAACCAAATAATTATTTCACAATATGCAAGAAAGAAAGTCAAGGAGCAAACATCTCTTGACTATTTTCACTCACTATATCAATAAGAAAAAAATACTTTTTTAAATTCTTCTTTTAAGTGGCATGAGCAAAATTTCTGTTATTTTATTAAATATTAAAATGAATTCTGCTAAGAAAATATGCAGAACATTAAAATCAACATGAATCAGATCAACGTAATGCATCTCAGGAAACAGAAACATGCCGCTAAGCATTCTGGGAAATAGTTCCCACTCCTGTTTTTTTAAGTGCTGACCTAAAAAGTCAGTTTATTCAGCTCTTAATACAACGTTAAGACAACTCACTGCTGTAAGTTTATCTTTCACAAACTCAAACATTTAGGTTCAAAAATGTAAAACCTGATGAATTTATTTGACTTCAAGAGCAGAAGACAGTAGATTTGACTAAATGCAGCTCGGATGTTTTACAGTGTGATGAGATTCACGTCACGGACTCTGATTTCTTTCATGAATTCACCATTTATCTCCTGATTTACTGATTTCTGGTGCAGAATTTTGACACATATTTTACATAATTGACGTTAAAGTTGGATAAAATGCGACACTTTGAAAACATTTGGACACGTATCAGATTCTTGGCTCCACATGCAGAAGCGGCGCAGGTGGGATTTTTTTATGGGGGTTGAAGACATCAGAACTGGGCCGTTCAGACGGCCGTGAAGTAAATCGGATTTGAGTCGCATCCGGATGCGAATGCAGCCCAGAAGCTCTTGGAGTTTAACTTTCAGGACACCAATGTGCAGAAATGTTTGCACTTTTTTAAAAAATCTTTACCAATAAACAATGTTGAATAGTAACGAAGTAAAAATACTTCACTACTTTACTTATTATACTCATTATTATATTACTCATTATACTTCATACTTTCCTGGAGTATGAAAATGTTTGATAACTTTCACTTTTACTTCACTATATTTCCAAACATAATTTCATACTTTTACACCAATACATTTTCAATGTGTGGTTTAGTTACTCGTTACAAAAAAGAGAAAGAGAAACGCTGGTCTGCAACATACTGGAGATTCATGTTTCTCTTCTCCCATTAAACACAAAGTCTGGTGATGAGCATCAGCCTCATGTCCCTAAAGCCACATAATGACCAGTTGTTGCACCAATAGTTTGTGAAGTAGAGAAATTAATCATAACGGCTTTTTTCTTCATGTTGGCCACATTTTCTGTACTGATTATTTATTTTTCTCATTTTCAGCACTGACCACTTGAAGGGAAACTTAAGGCTTACAAAAACTTTGTATTTTCTGTCCTGGAGGGGAAACTAAGAAGCTGGTTCAGTTGTAAAGCTGGTTAAGTTACCTTGTAGGTAAAGCACCTAATTCTCTTAAGCAAATGATGTCTGCAGGTTTATCTATTAGCAGGTTTAATTTTGCCTTTATTTACATAAATTTTTACAGTAATTTTCATACTTAAGTACAAGAAAATTCAGATACTTTAAGACTTTAACTGAAGTTAAAGTCTTAAAAAATATGACTTTTACCAAAGTCATATTTTGGAGAGGAACCTAAACTTTTACTTGACTCTGAGATTTCAGGACTTTATACAACACTGCCAATAAATAAACTATTGCTAGGCTTTTACTAAATTAGGAAATGCATCAAATGTAGGGAATGTATCAATATTTACAGCATCTTCCTCATAAACTCATTAATTCATTCCGAAATGGAGTTTTCAGCAGATTTGAATGTTAATGACAAAAATGAAACCAGAATTGGGTTGTGTGAACATCAGCTCTCCTTTGCTGTGAGCAGAGGGAAGCCAACGTTTGACTGCATCATGTGTCAGCGACGCTTTTCTTAAAGACGCATCTCCACTGGTTAGACGTCCAGGACACGTTTTTTTTTTCAGTTTGTCTGCAATCACACCCCAGACTTCAGATTTGAGAACCGTTCATCATTAAAGTTCTGGACGTCTGAAAACTTTTGCAGGGAACCGTTTTATTGAACCGTTTCATTCCCTCAATTAAAAAACAACAGAGGGCAGCAGAACAGTAATGGGACAGTTAATGATGCAACGTTTTGTCCCCTGGACTCATTTCCTCCGTGACATTCGTCTCTTCTCTGCAACTTCTCCCAAAATTCATCACTAGTCTCCGACTGCTGTCGCTTATTTCCTTTAATTGATTAGAAACATTCCGCCTGTCGCACAGTTTTGTGCTCGTTAAGAAACGTTTTAGCCGTCTGACTCATAACGAGTAAGAAGAAACTTGACATTTTCAGACAGTTTTGGACATATTTCCGGTTTCAGATATGAACCCCCAGCTCTTTCTCTCTCTCAAATATTTCACAGCGGTTTCGTCAGTGGCTCCTGCCTGAGCTCTCTGCTCTCTCCGTCCTCTAACGCCTCATTAGCCGCCCTCTCTGCATCTCCCAGCCTTTTCCTCTCCGCAGAATCTGAAAGCGTTTCTTATTTACAGCTCTGAATCCGCCGAATGTTTCTAAAGAAATCAGACTCTGAGCTGTCTGAGAGCTTCTTGCACAGAGAGCCAGGATGTGCAGCTAGTTCTGCCTTGCAGCGCGTCGTTCGCCTGCAGACCAGAAGCAGCAGGAAGGCAAACTGCTCAGCGACTCCCTCCCAGTTTCTGCGAACTGGACTTCATGGAAGTGCGGCTCTGATTAAATTAAGTCACAGACTGGTGAAACCTTCTCGCTGCAGGTTATCTGCAGTCTGCTGCAGCGACGCCACAGAACTTCAAACCGCGTTTTGTTACTGTAAACGTAAATCAATGCAGTCCCCAAACTCAGTGTTTCGGGTCATTTTTGAACCTTCACACTGTTCAAGCTATCATGCAATAATCAGATTAATCTTTAATAGCTTTTATTAAGTTTTCTTGTGTTTGTCTAAGTGCTGTGTGTCAAACTACTTTTGTATTTCAAACTCAATGCACCAGGACAATGACTCCTCATTGACTGTATGCATGAAAACTTATTATACTTATTCTAAATGTGTGTGTCCTTCATTCAACCAGAAAAAACGTCTTTTCTAAGACAGCAGCATAAAATGCAAAACCGACCCCAAAATACCAGACGTGCATTTTTCTGTGATATAACATTTCTTGAAAACCAGAGAAAAAGTGATTTTTTTTTTAATTGCTAAAAGAAAGCAATAGATTTTACATTTAAGGCTCCAAAATTTGTCCAGCATTTACATTGACTCCTATGAAGCTGCAGTTTCCAGTTTAAAAGTTTATTATTGTTTTGCTAAAACTAATATACTCCATTTAAACCTGTTCATTTTGTCTGATGTCTTTATTTCGGTGAATAAAGTGAGAAGGTCAGGCGCCGGGTGGATAACTGCTCACTTACTTTCATCTTACAATATGGTCACTGAACTGACATTTAAAAACAATTTGCTATCCAGTTGGAGCAAATCAGATGAGAAATGTAGCATTTAGTTCATTAAACCTACTCAATGGAAAACTGCAGAGTGGAGCATCAGGGCGCCATGTAAGAGAAGAACGTAAACACTGACATTTAACGTCCAGCCTGGAAATGAAGGATAATTATACAAAAACACAACCGCCAGCTCCGTCCATTACTCCTCCGCTGCAACATTTAACAACAAAACAGGCCAAAGATCAAGCCTAGCGGTGAAGCATCAGCCCCTCCAGACGTGGAAACACAAACCACTTACACCAGGGGAGCCCAAACCTTTTGAGACCAAGATCTACTTTTTCTCTCACCAGCCGCCTGAGATACTTCATGACACAAAGACACAAAAATTGCACATTAAACTCTATTGACTTATTTTAAATGCGAATATGCATCAGTTATAGTAGAAATAATAAAGTGATAGAAAACCTGATCCAGTTTTTTCCTCAGTGAGATTCTGACACTGGGAGCAGATACTGGTTTCTCAGTCAGAAGCTGGTTGCAAACCAGCAGGTGTCAGTCAGTCATGGTGGATCTGAACTTTGGTTTGA